>CAUYRT010086716.1:0-290267 GCA_963574885.1 Lepilemur ruficaudatus | reverse complement strand
TTATCAATCCCTTTAATAAATGTGAATGGCTTGAACTCCCCATTAAAGAGACACAGGCTAGGTGAATGGGTAAATACACACAAGCCAAGTATTTGCTGTCTTCAGGAAACACATCTAACCCACAAGGATGCATTCAGACTCAAGGTGAAGCGATGGAAAACAATATTCCATGTAAATGGAAACCAAAAGAAAGCTGGCGTGGCAGTTCTGATTTCAGATAACTTAGTCTACAAATCAAGAAAAGTAGTGAAACACAAATGGTGAAGGGTACAATTGAACAAGAAGACATAACAATTCTAAATATTTATGGACCTAACTCAGGTGCACCCAGATTCATAAAGCAAATCCTACTTGATCTAAACAAAATGCTTAACAGCACCACTGTAATAGGTGTGACTTCAACACCCCTCTGACAGAACAAGACAGATCCTCCAAACAGAAAATAAACAAACAATGGACTTAAACAGAACTCTAGAACAAATGGGCCTAACTGACATTTACAGAATATTCTACCTGAAAACCACTGGAATATACATTTTTCTCATCAGCCCCTGGGACATTCTCTAAGATTAACCTTAACCTAGGCCACAAAGCATGTCTCAATGAATTTTAAAAAATAGAAATTATATCATGCATCTTCTCAGACAACAGTGGAATATAATTAAAAATCAACTCCAAACTTTTATCTCTACACAAAGTCATGGAAACTGAACAACCTTCTGCTGAATTATTATTGGGTTAAGGGGGAAATTAAGATGGAAATCAAAAGATTCTTTGAACTAAATAATAAGGGAGACAAAGTTGTCAAAATCTGTGGGACACAGCTGAAGCAGTCCTGAGAGGAAAATTTATATTCATAAGTGTCTACATCCAAAAGACAGAAAGATTGCAAATCAACAATCTGATAAATCATCTCAAAGAACTGGAAAAGGAAGAGGACACCAACCCCAAACCTAGAAGAAGAAAAGAAATAACAAACATCAAAGCAGAACTAAATGAAATTGATAACAAAATAATTATATGGAAGATTAATAAAGCAAAAAGTTGGTTATTTGAAAAAATAAAATTGACATGCCTCTTGCTAGATTAATGAGAAGCAGAAAAGAAAGGACTTTGATAAGCTCAATCAGTAATCAAAAAGGAAAAATTACAGTGGATACCATGGAAATACAAAATATCATCTATGAATACTATAAACACCTCTATGCATATAAACTTGACAATGTGGAGGAAATGGATGAATTCTTAGAAACACACAGCCTTCCTAGGTTCAATCAGGAAGAAAGAGAATTCCTGAACAGACCAATATCAAGTACTAAAATTGAAGCAACAAAAAACCTTCCGAAAAAAGTCCCAGACCAGATGGTTTCACACCCAAATTTTACCAGACCTACAAAGAAGAACTGGTGCCTATCCTGCAGAAATTATTCCACAACATCAAGAAGGAAGGAATCCTCCCCAACACATTTTATGAAGCCAGCATCATCCTGATAACAAAACCAGGAAAGGACACAACAAAAAAAGAAAACTACAGATCAATATCCCTTAGGAATATAGATGCAAAAGTTCTTAACAAAATCCTAGCAAACTGAATTGAGGTGCTTATCAAAAAAATAATCCAGCGGGGTGCAGTGGCTCACACCTGTAATCCTAGCACTCTGGGAGGCCAAGGCAGGAGAATCGTTTGAGCTCAGGAGTTCAAGACCAGCCTGAACAAGAGCTAGACCCCATCTCTATTAAAAATAGAAAGACATTAGCTGGACAACTAAAAATATGTGGAAAAAAATAATTAGCCGGGCATGGTGGCACATGCCCGTAGTACCAGCTACTCGAGAGGCTGAGGCAGAAGGATTGCCTGAGCCCAGGATTTTGAGGTTGCTGTGAGCTAGGCTGACACCATGGCACTCTAGCCCAGGCAACAGAGTGAGACTCTGTCTAAAAAAAAAAAAAAAAAAAAATCCATGACCAAGTGGGCTTCATCCCAGAGATGCAGGGATGGTTGACATAAGCAAATATATAAATGTAACTCACCACATACACAGAAGTAAAAACAAAGACCATATGATCCTCTCAATAGACACAGAAAAAATTTGACAAAATTCAACACCCTTTTATGATAACAATACTTGACAAAATAGGCATAGATGGAATTTACCTAAAGATGATAAAAGCCATATATATGACAAACCCATAGCCAATATCGTACTGAACAGGGAAAACTTGAAAGCATTCCCACTTAGAACCAGAACCAGACAAGGTTGCCCTCTATCACTTCCTCCAAAAGACATAGTGCTGGAAGTCCTAGCCTGAGCAGTCAGACAAGAGAAGGAAATCAAGGGCTTCCAGATGGGGGCAGAAGAGGTCAAACTATCATTCTTTGTTGACAGTATGATTTTATATCTAGAAAACCCCAAAGACTCTGTCATGAGACTACTGGAACTGATAAATTCAGCAAAGTGTCAGGTTACAAAATCAATGTACAGAAATCAGTAGCATACCTATTTGCCAGCAACAAACTGAGAGCCAAATCAAAGACTCAATATCCTTCACAATAGCAACAAAGAAAACAAAATACCTAGGAATATATTTAACTAACAAGGTGAAAGACCTCTACAGGGAGAATTATGAAACACTGAGGCAGGAAATAGCAGAGGACATAAACAGGTGGAAAACCATACCATGCTCATGGGTCAGCAGAATCAACATTGTTAAAATGTCTGTATTATCCAAGGTGATCTATGATTCAATACAATCCCTATTAAAATACCAACATCATTTTTTTGCAGATCTAGAAAAAAATAATTCTACACTTCATGTGGAACCAGAGAAGACCCTATATAGCAAAAGCATTCTTAAGCAAATAGAAAAAAAATGGGAGGCATCAATTTACCCGACTCCAAGCTATACTACAAGGCTAGAGTATCTAAAACGGCATGGTACTGCCACTAGAACACAGAACAATGGAACAGAACTGAGAACCCAGATATAAAATCATCCTCATATAGCCATCTGATCTTTGGCAAAGCAGACAAAAACATACACTGGGGGAAAAAATCCTTATTCAATAAATGGCGCTGGGAAAATTGGATAGCCACATGTAGAAGATTGAAACAAAATCTCACAAAAATCAACCCATGGTGGATAATAGACTTAAACCTAAGGCATGAAACTTTAAGAATTTGGGAAGAAAATGTTGGAAAAACTCTTATCAACATTGGCCTAGGCAAAGGATTTGTGAAGAAGTCCCCAAAGGCAATCACAGCAACAACAAAAGTAAATAAATGGGACCTGATCAAATTAAAAAGCCTCTGCAAAGACAAGGAAACTCTCACGAGAGCAAACAGACAACTCACAAACTGGGAGAAAATATTTGCATGCTACACATCCAATAAAGGGCTGATAACTAGAATCTATTTAGAACTCAGGAAAATCAGCAATAAAAAAAATCAAACAACCCCATCAAAGAGTGAGCAAAGGACATGAACAGAAACTTTTCAGAAGAAGATAGACTAATGACTAACAAACGTATGAAAAAATGCCCAACATCTCTAATCATCAGGGAAATGCAAATTAAAACCACAATGAGATATTTCTTAATTCCAGTGAGAATGGCCTTTATCAAAAAGTCCCAAAACAATAAATGTTGGTGTGAATGTGTAGAGATAGGAACACTCATACACTGCTGGTGGGACTGCAAACTAGTACAACCTCTGTGGAAAGCAATATGGAGATACCTCAAAGAGATACAAGTAGAACTACCATTTGATCCAGCAATCCTATTACTGAGCATCTACCCAAAAGAACAAAAGACATTCTATAAAAAAGACATCTGCACTAGAATGTTTATAGCAGCACAATTCGCAGTTGCAAAGATGTGGAAACAACCCAAGTGCTAATCAATCAATGAGTGCATTAATAAAATATGGTATGTGTAGGCCATGGAGTTCTACTCAGTCACAAAAACCAATGGTGATATAGTCCCTCTTATCCTGGATAAAACTGGAACCCGTTCTACTAAGTGAACTATCCCAAGAATGGAAACACAAGCACCACGTGTACTCACCATCAAATTGGTTTTAACTGATCAACACTTAAGTGTACATATAGTAATAACATTCATGGGATGTTGGGCAGATGGGAGAGGGAGGAGGGAATGGGTATATTCACACCTAATGAGTGCGGTGTGCACCATCTGGGGGATGGACAGGCTTGAAACTCTGACTCATGTGGGGCAAGGGCAATATATGTAACCTAAACATTTGTACCCCTGTAATAAGATGACATAAAAAAAGGGAACACTTTTCTTTAAATAAAAGGTATTAAATAAATATAAAATTTTCATGAGTTAGTGCAACCTTATTAATCAATGTGAAAGAAGATGAGAAAGATGAACTGGAATCTCTCAGTGGTGCCTGGGATGGTGTTGGAATCTGGAAGTTGAGTTAACGATAAGCTTCTTTTGATTATATTTTCCAGGGTTTCTTTAGGATTTTTTTTTCTTCCACTGAACTTTGCAATTATTCTGTGCTACATTAACTTCTGAATTCTGATATTAACAGAGTTGATTGTATATGATTGTCAGAGCTAATCCAAATAGTTAATATTATATAATAGAAAGACTATATTTTACATTGGAATGTAATTTTATGATTAAATTTGAATTTCCATGTCTGAAGCCCTGGGAATTCTCAGTATTTCCTCATAAATAATGGTGTCACCAACACAGGCAAATGCTAGGAAATAGCCTGGTTCTCCTCTCTCACCATTTCTCCTCAATACATCCATTCTTCCTCATTTGTCCTGGGTACAGATTGTACTATTCTCAGAAATAATGCAAAGACCAGTCCAAGATCTAACTGATCTGTCCTCATCTTCCTTCTGTTCCCATTTCTATTCCAACTCAACTTTTTATTGGAATATTACTGGGGAGAATATTAAATGTTGTTTCTTAAAAATTTTGACTGATGAGCTAAAAGTTTTATAGAAAATATATCAGGTTTCTGATGTAAGCAAACCATCTTAAACAAGAAGGACACTTGGCAGCAGAACATTAGGAAAAAGTCCCTGAGTTGCAAGATCCAAGATGGCAAATGGATAGTAAACCAAGGGAGTGCTAGAGGTGGGGCAGCCACGTACCCAGCCAGGGTCGCACTGCAAACCCACTGTGGGTTTGTGCTACTGCTTTTCTACCACTTCTGATTAATCTGACCTCTAAATTTTCTTCTGCATTTTTTTCAGTTGCTCAAAATTTCATGTCCAGGAGCAAACATCCTACTGGCTGACCATAGATCCTATGAGTTTTCACAGGAGAAGAATTAGAAATTAACTTTCCATAAAGTTCCATGTAATTGGCTGTTATTCCTATTGATTGGAAGAGATATAGTCTTCAGTTGCAAATAAAATATATATCTGATACATAATTGCTGTATTAACTAAAGATAAATACAGAATTATCTTTAGGAGCAAAGTCTAGTAAATAGTACTTGAGGAAAAAATCGAACTGTGCGTTCAGAGAGGCTTCATCCAGAAGCCCAGCACAGAGATTCCTTATTCAGGGCTGACCCAGATGCAGAGCTGGGCCTAAATTGCCATCAAGACAAGTGGAGAGGAAACTTACCTACCCACAGTTGCAGGGTATCACGTCTTTGAACCACCTACCCCGCAGCTCCTTGGATTGGACCAGGAGGCAAAGGAGTCCCTTGCTCCATTTCAAAGGCTCAGACCTTTGGATCAAGCCACAGCTGGACTCTGTGAAGTCTGACCTGCCACCAACCCAGCCAGCTTGCTTCATATCACTGTTTATCTCAGGCATCCTCCAAAAGATGATCCCCTCTAGACTTCTGTGCTTTTCTACAGAACCAGATGAAAGGGCATGCCAGAATTCTTAGAAATGTTGGGAATGTGGGCCTATATTTAGCTCAGACTTCCTTATAGGAAATGCAAACTTGTCCCACTTCAGCTAGTACCCCCAGATAATAACCTTTAGTAAAATGAATATATATATGCACATATCTATCTATATATATTCGTCTCTACCAGTTTCACCTCTGTGCCTACACATCAGCCAGCTGGCACTTCATGTCTCAGTTGGCTAGAAAAACTGAACAATATATGGAATTGTTCCATTTACTAAATATGAGTGATTCATTATTTAAAATTCAAATATTTTAATATGCTCTCCAAGAAAGTGTCTGGTTTAGCAAATCATGAAGTAAAACTAAAAAAGGAGGAGGAGGAGAAAAACCACAGACAAATGGGAAACTTTTCTGATGTGAAAAGAAGGCAAAGAAAAGTTGTGGTGATTTTGAACAAGCCTTTCTAATGATGTTTCAGAAAATGGGAGAAGAGCCCTGGATCTCCAGTCTATCCTGGCCACTGTGGTATTGTTCAAGCCACAACAATTCCATGAGGTCTGGTGGTGCTCTGTTTCCATACTACTCCATGGAGAATGCGACTCTTTTCTAGGTTGCAGAAGCCTGGTGCTGAGATCCTGCCTCCGTGGGGGCACACAGTCCTTGCTTCATCCGTATTCACAGCAGAGTGAAAAGTTCCTTACTGACTTTAGGACTCAGACATTTTTCTCCACCTCCCAAGCTCTGAAAACATCTGGTTAATCTGGAGGAAATCCCTCTTTCTTCATGTGTTTCCTCAAGTACTCTTTCTCTTTAAATCTTCCAAGTTAGCCAGCAAAATCTCTAAAATGTATTTAGGCTTTTGGAAACAAAATCAGGAAGGATTGGGTTGTGCAGCTAATGCTGTTTCCTGCCCTTCCGCAAATGTCTCCCAAGGTAGAAAGCACTGAGCCTTCATGGGGGTATCGGCCTATATATAATCTGTGGTAAGCAGAATAATGGCCCCCTTAAGATAGCCATGTCTTCATCCCTGGAACCTGTGACCTACAGAGCTATAAAATGAAACACTTGTGTTGTTGTATAAGTCACCGAGTTTGTGGCAACTTGTTTGGGCAGCAGTAGGAAAATGACATACAACTTGTATATTTTCTTCCTGAGAATGGAGCCAACAGAAGAATGAAACACACACAGGAGTCAGAAGGATGGAGATAAAAGGAATATTAGCTTTACTACTTAAGAAGGTGATTTGAGAAAGTGGCTTTTGATTTCTGCTCTCTGTGGACTTCCAAATACTTCATCCCTGAATCACAAAGTCTTATGCATCCAGCCAGTGGTAGAGCTCTGCTCCTTCATTCTTCACAGACCTCCCTCCAGGAACGTCTCCCTTGGCAGAGAGCAGACGACGTGTGCATCCTGACAGCAGGCAGAACGAGAGGGAGGAAACTTAGATGACACAAAGCCAAGCACTCCCTGGCTTCTGGCAAGTTTGCCAATCAGAGATGTCACTCTTTCTTGGAAAAGGGTGAGCAATGGAGCCAGGAATGCTGAAAATAGTATTCTAGGAGAAGTTCCTCAGTAAGGAACGTGAGATCGGGAAGGTATAGAGTCCTCCTCCAATACCTGCTACCTGCCTTAATTGGTAGGAAGGAGACAGCAGAGGGAGAAACTTTATATCTGAAAAATCATCCTTCCGCATGCTTAATGCAAATAGTAACTTCTCATGTATTGAACATGAAATCACAATTTTGTCAATGGAAAATCAGATTCTTCTCTAATGTCTTTAAATAAACATTGAATGAATAGTTAATGAAATATGACAGAAAGGGGCATCAAGTCAGTATTCTTCCTCCATTCTGCCTGTCTGCCCCCATGTCATGCATTTCCTTTTGAATATGCCCTTGTGCTTCCTCTCCTCTGAGGTAATCATACACTCCACTTTCTCTCCTTGCACTCTTCCATGTGCCGTTCAGATATCCCATGTCTTCAAGCTCTGCACTCACACATCCTGGTTGCAACAGAAACCTACTTCCTTCCTAAGGACAATACTTCCCCTGCTACATCCTACCTCATATCAGGCTCGCAGTGTGCATAGTATAATTTTCATTCCCTAGGGCTTCCAGATCATCATTCTGCCTCCTTGCTTCTTTGGGGCTCACAGGTTTTGGTTTGGTCACTTTGGAATGTCCCCTCTTTGCTGTTATCTGTTGACCACCCAGTTACTGCTCACTCAGATTTCAATCCTGGTTACTGACTGCCTCTGCTTCCAAAGCCCAGTCATCATCCCAGGCAGTTTTTATGCTCCTCGGACAACCCATCCAACACCTCGGTCTCAGTTTTTTTCTTTCCAAGGGCCTCCTTTCCAAGTCAGCTTCAGCTTTGCACAGCCATTGTCTGGAGCCAAAGCTGTTCCAAAATTATTATTGTCACAATGCCTCTTATTCCATCACATCAGGTGTTCTCATTCATTGACTCTTTTACCTTTTACCACTCTCTCACTCTTACCCAGCTAGTGTGCAATGTTCTGTCATTTAAACTAGTCTCTTTCTGATAACCTAGCCTTCCCTCCTTGTGTGCATTGTCCTAACCTGCAGAAACCCCAAGCCCTGGATGAATCCCGCCACTCACTTTCTTGTGTTCTTGTACTGGATCCATTGGGTATTACTTGAGAAAAATCACCCTTTTGTATAGACTGAGACACTATAAACTTGTGGGCATCATTCCTATCTGAGGGATGAAACTTTCACTCAGTTTCTTTTCCCATTTCAAACTGTCCCATTGTCCTCAAACTTCCAAACCAAATATCTCCACCTTCTGTCAAACAGATGATCTGGCTCCTCTTGAGTAGAGAACAGGAAGCCACCAGGGAGGTGTCTCCTCAACTTTGTGCTACAAAGTGCACAAGTCTCCCTGAGTTTTAATCATATTTTCCTCTGTCCTGCTGCGATGGAGGAGGTATCTCTCCTCTTGTAATAGCCCAATGCCTTTACTCTGTTCTGCATACTATAATTACTCATTTCCTAGAGCTTACCCTTTTGTTAAATTTCTCCTAACTCCAGGAGCTATAATTTTCCCAAATCTACTGCCTTATTCCAACCAGTTTGCAAACATTCTCAAATTTTTCCCACTTTGAAACAAACAAAAAAAAGCAAATAGACAGAGTAGGGATGAGGATGGGAGCCAGTATGACTTACAGCATTGCTGGGGTGCGGGGTGGGTGAAGGGTGAGGGCAGAGGAGGAGGTGAGGTCAGTTTTGAAAGGTTCTTGGGGCTAATCTCATCTTGCAGTTTTTAGCTGGTCTTTTCTTGCTGGGAGTAACAGCCCACAAATTTTTCACCTGGGCCAAATCACTTCTTGATGACTTTGCCCCCTTTCTCCCCTCCAGCTACTTCATAAAGGAGTTGTTCTTACTAACCATCTCTGTTTTTAATCTCTTATTCCCTCACCCACCATAATGTGGGTCCACCATCATCTCCACATAGTACCTGCTTTCACTAAAGCCAAGGACCTTCATGTTGTTCAGTGTCATGGGCAGTTTTTAGTCGTTACCTTACTTGACCTCATGGAAACATCTGTCATTGGTGACCACTCCTCTTTCCCAAAATTCTGCTCTTTCCAGCCTCTCTGGTTAGTCTTTCTCAGTTTCCCTTATCAGCTTCTAGTAGCTATCAGCTCTCCGTGGCCTCTAAGTGGCCTATAAAAGTTGGAATTCCTTAGGGCTCTAATTTCACTTTCTGTATTCTTCCTGGTCCATCTCATTTAATTTCATGATTTTGCTAAGCAAATACATATCTGACCACAGCCGAGACCCAGCCACTCATATAAACTTCTTATTTGATTTCTCTACCTAGATGTTTTAACTCACCTTGAAATATTTTGGAAACATGTCCATAGCTCAAGACAGAGACTTGGCATGCATTCTGGTTTCTTCCTTGCCTACCCACTGCCTGATAGAGAGTCTTTCATACACCTCTCAAATCTGTCCACTTCTATCTCTTATGGCTAAAATCCTATTCCATCTACTTTCATTTCTTATCTAGACTACGATATTAATCTCCTTTGTGACCTTCCTATAATTTACTTTGTTTGCTGCTATATTGTTAGTGCCTAGAAAAGTACTTGGCATGACCAGATGTACAATACATACTAATGAATGAATTAAGTTAATTATTCTTGTCTTTCTCAAATCCAGTCTTCTCTACAGCCAAAATATCCTTTGAAAACTGCAAACCCCTCCACCTGTTATAGCTTAAATGCCTTCAACGGATATATTTGCTCCCAAAATTAAGTCTGAAACTTGTTTAAGTAATCCTTTGCCTCTGCTCACCTTTCCAACCTCACTACACCCTGTTCCTCTCCAAGCCTTTGGCTGCCCTTCCCTGGGCATCCTTCAGTTCATCTCCCCCACCTCCAGTCCTAGAAATATGCTCTTTCCTACAATGCTCTTTACCTTCACTCTTCTACTTTGCTAACTCCCATTTATCCTTCATGTTCTATACTAGTTATCCCTTCTTCAGACGGGCCTAATCTGACCTCCAGGTTACTTTTCCCATTATACTCTCTACTTCACATTTCATAGCACTTCTCACATCTTCATGTACAGTGTGTGTGTGTGTCTGAGACCTTTGCTCTGGATGCAAGCACACATTTACGCTGGCATCAAAACTGGAATTATTCTTGTTCATTATGATTTCCCCAGCGCAGGTAATAGAAATCATTGCTGAATGCAAGAATAAATGAATGAAACGTGTATCCATCAATGTAAATAATTTACATCCTACAACCCCATCAACATATTGATTGTACATTCCTTTTGTTTTTCCTCCCTCTCTATATTCGACTTCTGATCTCATTTCTCCAGTCTTTGCAGTGTGAGGCAAGCTGGGATGGTACAGTAGCTGGAGATGTGATGTCTGTTTTCCTGTTTCATAACCAAGATCATTTTGATTTCTTGTAAGCCCTCTGCCTGTCTCTTCAGACTTTGGACATAATCAGATCTGGAAGACCCTTTAATCTGTATATTGATTTCCAATGCAAACACCTTCTATCTTTTAAATGTTGGCGGCAAACTAAGGGTTAGTTTTTGAAAAGTATACTTGATAAGGGCATACATTTTGAATATGGTTTAGATTAAATCATTTCCTGGAGGTTTCATTTTTACCTACTAGTTTTATTGGCAATTGGCAAATTTGTTCTTACATTAAACTATATAAAAGAAATTCTAAAGGAATTGACTCCAAAAGCCATTATAATATTTTTCTTATAAGAGGAAATTATTGGCCACATTTAACAAATCAACATTTCTATTTAATCTAACATCTCCAATGTTGACTTTAGAGCATTTTAAACAATAAAAACCAGAAAAATATCTTGATTGTTTTGGCTTCTTGGAAATTACAGGGGGTAAGGGAGAGGGAGAGATGTAGGAAGAGAAAAATTGAAAGGAGAGCAATAACAAAGTAGGAATGGAGGAGAAAGATTCTTTTTATTATTTTTATTAGTTTGACCCATAATGTGACATTCTAAATCCACTTGCAAAATGTTATGGAAATTTAACAGTAGATGGGTTTTTAGACACATTTTTTTGAGGGGACTTCCTTTGAGGCTTTGAGGCTTCAGGCTAAACAGAAAAGTTTGGCAGGGTCGGGGGGTGGGAGGTTGCCAAGGCTAGGGACCAATTATGTGATGTCACTTTAGGGGAATCATCTATGAGATTTCTCCCAAAACAGCTCCATTATGAACCTATTATAATGCCAGAAATTTTACAATTAATTGTTTATTGCTTTCACTTAAGGAATTGTATATCTAGGAGTCTCTGAAAATAGTTTTCTCCTGTAAAGTCTCAGACACACACACACACACACACACACACACACACACACACACACCATGCACACAAATACCCCACTTAACAGTTATGAGCGCTAATTAACCAAGTACATTTCCTTAAGGCAAAGAAACACAGAAAGGGATATTATGAACTGTGAGACCAGCATACAACAGTTCTTTGGATGCAGCAAAATAAAGTTATCTTACTAGTAATAAATTATCAGAAGGACATTGGTGGCACCCATCATCAGAGGAGGAGGCAAACAATCAGGCCTTAAGGACAGAAATTAGGGCAGGTCTGGAAACTTAAGATGATTACCACCCTATTCCTCAGTTTCCTCATTTGGAGAGTTGGAGATAAATATAGTGCTGGGTTTTTGAAGTTTTTGTGATGATCAAATAAGTTAATACTCATGAAATGCATAGTACAGTGTCTGGTTCATAGCAAGAGCTATTTGTAACTCAATAAATGTTTTCTCTTAGCCTGAATGCAGAAAGCTTCCAGGAGCTGCCAGTGGAAAGACACTTGTCAGTGGAAAGACGTTGGTGGCCTGGGCCAGGGACATAGTGGTGGAGGTGATGAGAAATAATCAGACTCTGGACTTACAGAGAAGGTAGAATGCCAACTGTATTTGCTAATGGATTAGCTGTGAAATTCAAGAAAAAGAGAGAAATGAAGAATGAAGTCGGTTTTGGACCAGAGCAAATGGAAAGTTGGAAGTTGCCATTTATTGAGATGAAGAAGATTGGGGCAGACAAAGAGTCCTTTTTTGAACATGCTAATTTTAAGATGTCAATTAAACTTCTAAAGGTAGATGTCAAGACATCAGCTGGATATAGGAGGCTGGTGTGCACTGGTAAGGTACAGGTTTGAGTGGCAAATATAAAACAGCAAGCAAGAAAAATATATGTAGAAGCTAAACTAATTAATTCTGAATTTCTTGTAAGGGTATAGCTGATATTAATGCATTTCCTCTGACAATACTCATTCTCTGTTTTCTTTGCTTCTAGCCCAAGCCTCAACTGATTGCATTTCTTTGCCTAATGGGATAATCTAAACCTTTATTCCAGAGGGTTCTGTGCCTTTGGTAGGACTGTTTGTAGTACATTTGCTGGAGTCAGTATTAACATTTCCTACAGGCCATAGTAGACTGAGGTGGTATTGAGAGGCTCCTCCTGATTGGACAGGCCTCGGGCAATTCTCCAATGGAGATGTTGACAAAATGAGGCCACATGAAAGGACTTTGAGAAAAGAAGTGCCAGGAATAGGAAAAGGTAAAGAAAATGAGAAGAGATGTTCTAAAGACAGGTTTTGTCTGCTTCACTGATCATTACTCAGAGTCTCTCTCCAGGGAACCGAGACAATCTGAAAGTACACCCAGCACCGTTGCTCTCTCCCCAGGCTCAGCAGGAGGCCCCGCTGAAGGGGTCTCGGGTAGACCTGCCTTAGCCCTCCCCCACTTCAGCACACAAGGTCAAAGCGGGTTGCACTTGGGCTCTTCTGCTATTAATTTTCATTACCCGAAGAGTCATTAAATGAAACTCAGCCCAGGTTTTTTTTCTTTCAGTGTTTATTACCACCACCTGACTAATTATTAAAAAGCAAGCAAGCATCAATTAGCTCCAGACACATACATGACAATTACACTGGGGAGACACGACAGGGTTGAACAACACATCCCCTTGGAGTGCATAATAATCTGGCAGAGACCAGAGCTCTATGTATAAGCAATAAATGTGTCTAATTGACTTTGTGGGAAATAAGGTCTTCATGTCAAAACATCTGGGTACAATTTTCTGGCCATTTAAACAACTCTCTGGCTCTGGAGAGGCATAAAGTAGGCCCTGGGCTGCATCTTGACTGGATTTAATCAACCCCCTGGCTCTTTCTCCTTATTCCTTCCCACTCCTTGTCACATAATGCCCTTCCTTTAGCTCTCGGTGAGGCCCACCTGTTATGGTTTGAAACAATGGGCTTTTCTCACATCTCATGACCCAGTCCTCTGACACACTGAATTTTTGACCCTTCCATTGTCAGGACAGTAGGGTCAGATTAGACACTTTGCACATACATGTTCTTTGCCCCTTGTTGTGCTGTAAATGTGTACTTACCCTCTACTGCTGGGCTAAATATCACTGACTTAGTGTAGCTTTTACAGACTGCCCCCAGGCAGCTAGCTGTTTTGTACTCCATCTTCTCACTTCCAATCCCTAGAACAGTACTTACCAGATTTGTGATTCAATTTAACTACTCACACATCTGTCTTTTTAACTAGTATATGAGCTGCTTGAGGTTAGGGAATATGTGGCCCTGATTTTGACATCTAAGCTCCCAGTTTGTGAGCCATTCAGTGAAAGTTTGTGGCATTAATGAATTGATTTTTACTTGGTCAACTAAAATAATTAGCTTAGAAAATATGACTGAACTAAGCTTTTATTCAACAGTTGGTACTATTTTCTGATAGCTAATTGCCCACTAATAAGAAATATTGGTAGGTTTCATATTGTCTCCAGGCTTGGGAAGGAGTCCTGTACAGCACCTGTGATGTACAATAGAGTAGTGGTTCTCTGTGTGGTCAGAAGACCATCAGAATCACCTGGGGGCTTGGTGGGAATGCAGATTCCTCATCCCTCCTTAGGACTATAGAATCAGATCCTTTGGAATTGAGGGCCAGAAGTCTAGATGTTCAAAAAGTTCCCTCAGTGAGTCTTATATAAATTTGAAGCCACTATAGTAGAGAAAGGAAGGAAGGAGGGGATAAATTATTCCTTTATAAATGCAACCAGGATGCATTCAAGATAAAATAAAACCGTTAGAGATCAGAAAATAATGAGAGATGAAACTGTACTCCATCCTCTGACAGAAGAGGAACATTATTTTATGCCCAGCTACTTTTAGCTGCATCCTTTTCCTTCCTTGAATCCTAATGCTCTGCATATATCCTCAGACCTATGTGCTTCATGATATTTTCCATGAATGCCTAAAATAAAAGAAGGTAGAGTTATACTTCTGGGATTCTGGGGCAATAGGCCAAAGCAGCCTCCCTCTAAAGTCTTCAATTTTGTCTTAAATATTCTTATTGATTATGAATTATATTAATACTTGTAGATTATATATATGTTTTAAGATGAAAATAATGTTTTAAAGCACTTACTATAAAATTTAAGCTTCAAGAGATTTTGTATCTCTTTGTTTTTTGTTATAACTGCAGAGCTACTGCTTTCTCCGTTTGAGAGGACGTCATCTCAAAATATAAGTGAATAGGTTTTCTGGTATGAGGAAAATAGAACATAAAGCTAGAATAGCTATAATAGGCATAAAAAAGGAATGATCTACTGATTGCTTCTAGTTGTCTTTGCAATCAGATAGACCTAATTTGGTGGCTACATAATGTTGAGCAAATGACATTACCTCTCAGACTTTATGGTCTTTTGTCCATAAAATGAAAATTGAAGCAGCAATAAAAAACCTTCCTAAAAAGAATAGTCCCAGACCAGATGGTTTCACACCCAAATTTTACCAGACCTACAAAGAAGAACTAGTGCCTCTATAACAAATGTACCTAACAGATATTTATAGAACATTCCACCCCCAAAAAACTGAATATTTATTTTTCTTATCAGCATATGGGACATTTTCTAAGATTGATCATATCTTAGGCCACAAAACAAGTCCCAGCAAAGTTAAAAAAATCGAACTCAAATCATGTATCTTCACAGACCACAGTGAGCTAAAACTAAAAATCAATCCCAAGAACTCCAAACTATGCAAAGTCATGTATATTGAACAACTTGCTATTGAATGATCCCTGGGTTAATGATGAAATTCCGATGGAAATCAAAAGATTCCGTGAACTGAAGGACAAAGGGGACACAAGCTTTCAAAAATCTATGGGATACAGAAAAAGCATCCCTAAGGGGAAAGTTCATTGCCTTAAATGCCTACATCAAAAAGATGGAAAGATCACAAATTAACAATGAACATCACATTTCAAGGAACTAGAAAAAGAGGAGCAAACCAAACCCAAACCCTGCAGAAGGAGAGAAATAACAAAGTTCGAGCAGAACTAAGCAAAATGGAAACCAAAAGAACAATACAAAGGATCAACAAAACAAAAAGTTTGTTCTTCAAAAGATAAACAAAATCAATAGACCATTAGCCAGATTAACCAGAAATAGAAGAGAAAGGACTCAAATAACCTCAATCAGATATGGTAAAGGAGACACTACAACTGATACCAGAGAAATACAAAATATCATCCATGAATACTATGAAAGTCTCTATACAAACAAACTAAAAATCCTAAAGGAAATGGAAAAATGCCTGGAAACACACAACCTCCCAAGTTTGAATCAGGAAAAAATAGAAATCTCAAATAGACCAATAATGAGCAGCAAGATTGAAAGAATTTTTAAAAAAAATCTTCCAACAACAACAACAACAAAAGGCCAAGAACTACATGGATTTATAGTCAAATTCTATCAGATCTACGTACCTATCCTACAGAAACTATTCCATAACATCAAGAAGGAGGGAATCCTCCCTAACTAATCCTATGAAGCCAGTATTACCCTGATATCAAAGCCAGGAAAGAACACACTCAAAAATAAAACTATAGTCCATGATCCCTTATAAACAGAGATGCAAAAATCCTCAACAAAATACTAGCAAACTGAATTTAACAACACATCAAAAAGATAATACTCCTTGATTAAGTGGGTTTCATCCAGGGATGCAAGGATGGTTTAACATATGCAAATGAATAAACATGATTCATCACATAAACAGAAACAAAAACAAAGATCATATGATCATCTGAATAGATGTACAAAAAGCATTTGATAAAATCCTGCACACTTCATGATAAAGACCCTCAACAAACTAGGCATAGAGGGAACATACCTCAAAATTATAAAACCATATATGACAAACCCACAGCCAGCATCATACTGAATGGGGAAAAGTTCAAAGCATCCCCACTAAGAACTGGAACAAGACAAGCATGCTCACCGTCACCACTTCTATTCAACATAGTATTGGAAGTCCTAGCCAGAGCAATTTGGCAAGAGAAAGAAATAAAGGGCATCCAAACAGGAAAGAGGAGGTCAAATTCTCACTGTATACTGATGATACAATCTTGTACCTAGAAAACCCTAAAGACTCCACCAAAATGCTCCTGGAATTGATAAATAAATTGAGCAATGTCTCAGGATACAAAATCAGTTTACACAAATCAGTAACATTTCTATATACTAATAACAATCAAGGTGAGAGTCAAATCAAGGACTCAATATCATTCACAATAGCTATAATGAAAATGAAATACCTAGGAATACACTTAACCCAAAAGGGGAAAGATCTCTACAAGTACAAAACACTGATGAAAGAAATCACAGATGACACAAACAAATGGAAAAATACCCCTTGCTCATGAATTGGTAGAATCAGTATCATTAAAATGTCCATCCTGCCCAAAGTGATTTACAGATTCAATGTAATCCCCATCAAAATGCCAATGTCATATTTCACAGATCTAGAAAAAATAATCCTAAACTTCTTTTGGAATTAAAAAAGAACCCAAATAGCCAAAGGAGTCTTAAGCAAAAAGAACAAATCTGGAGGCATCACATTACCTGACTTCACATTACACATTATACTACAAGGCTATAGTAACCAAAATAGCCTGGAATTAGTATAAAAGCAGAGACAGAGACCAATGGAATAGGATGGAAAACTCAGAAATAAAAACATTTACCTACAACCAACAGATATTCAACAAAGCATACAGCATACACTGGGGAAAGGAAGCTCTATTCAAGAAATGGTGCTGGGGAAATTGGATAGCCACATGAGAATGAAACAGTACCCCTATCTCTTGCCATATATAATAATTAATTCAAGATGGATTAAAGCATTAAATGTAAGGTATGAAACCATAAAAATTCTAGAAGAAAACATAGGAACAACTCTTCTAGACATTGGCCTAGGCAAAGAATTTATGACTAAAACCCTAAGACAAATACAGCAACAACAAAAACAAATAAATGAGACTTAATTTAAAACCTTCTGCACTGTAAAGAAAATAATCAAAAGAGTGAATAGACAACCTTCAGAATGGGAGAAAATGTTCACAAACTATACATCTGACAAAGGTCTAAAATCCAGAAATTACAAAAACTCAAATCAGCAAGAAAAAAACAAACAACCTCATCAAAAAGTGGGCAAAAAGCATGAACAACGGTTTTTCAAAATAAGATAGACAAATGGCCAACAAACATATGAAAAAATGCTCAACATTACTTATCATCAGGGAAATTCAAATTAAAACTACAATGAGATACCATCTTACCCCTATCAGAATGGCCATGATTGAAAAGTCAAAAAACAATAAATGTTGGCATGGATGCAGAGAGAAAGGAAGGCTTATGGACTGTTGGTGGCACTGCAAATTAGTACAACCTCTATGGAAAACAGTATAAAGATTCCTCAAAGAAATAAATGTACAGCTACCATTCAATCCAGCAATCCCACTGCTGCATATCTATCCAGAGGAAAATAAGTAATTTATCAAAAAGACACCTGCACTCGAATATTTATCACAGCACAATATATAATTGCAAAGGTGTGGAATCAACCTAAGTGCCCATCAATTCATGAGTGGATAAAGAAAATATGGTGTGTGTGTGTGCATATAAATATATAATATACATTATATATATAATGTGTGTATATTATGGAATACTACTCAGCCACAGAAATGAATGAAACAATGTCATTTGCAGCAACTTGGATGGAACTGGAGACCATTATCCTGAGTGAAGTATCTCAGGAATAGAAAACCAAACAGCATATGCTCTCACTGATAAGTGGGAGCTAATAGATGGGTATACAGGGGCACAAAGCGATATAAAGAACATGAGAAACCAAGAAAGGGAGAGGTTGGGAGGGGGTGTGTAGGATAAAAACTTACCTATTGGGTGCAAGGAACACCATTCTGGTGTCAGGCACACCAAAACCCCTGACTTAAGCATTATACAAGGTATCCATGTAACAAGAATGCTTGCACTCCCTTAATTAATATTTTGAAATATAAAAAATACAAGTAAGCCTTGAAGACCAGTTTCAAAAGTAGAGGATTTTTCAGAGCAGTTTTACTGTTAACGTATAATAATAAAATTGGACTATGTTCTCATGATGAAAATGAAGCTTTGCTGGTTCTGTGGCTTTTGGCGAAAGCAGAGGAAGATGAGGAAGATGGGTACAGAATGGGGACTCTGGGAAATCCGTGACAGAGGAGGCAGAGGGCTCAGGGTCTGGGGAGCTGCAGCGGCATTCTGGGTGCGTTCCACCTTCCAAGTACCTTTTCGAATGTTTGAGGTTCAGTGAATCCTGAATGTATTTCACTAACTGCCTTTTCCATTTGCTTTTCAACCCCCTGTGTATATAAGTGGCAATTTAATCCATCTGTTTCATATTCATTTACAGTTAACTCATCTAAATGTTATTCAGAGAGAAAGAAACCCAAGAACCCTTTCTTTTTGGGTTGGTTGATACTGATTAATCTTCAATTCTAGAAAGAAGAAACATAAACAAATAAATATCAGGATTGTTTAGTCTAATGCATAACATAGGAGCCTTCTCTTCCAGCCATAGGCAACATGATGACACAAGGGTCTAACCTGTGGTATCCCTGTGTCTCCTGTGTCACCCCCTCATTTACCGTCTTTGGGTGTCCTTTTTTCTGTGTTCCCCCTCTATGCCCTGCTGTCTTGAAGTAGTGCTTCCACTTCACAGTCCTAAACATGACTCCTCACACTTTTGTAATTCTTGCTTTACTTACTTCTTGGCAGGCATTTTTCTGATTAAGGAATTCATACTAAGATGTTCATGGAAAATATTGGGGTGAAACTTGCAATAACAAAACTTAATTGAGAGATTACTACATGTCAGCAATTGGATTCATTTATTACATTTTCATAATTACCCTAGAAGGAGGTAGTATTATGATCCTTTGAAAGACAGAACTTAGGCACAGAGTGATTGAGTGACTTGGTTGTAGTGCTTGTACATTGCAGAGTAGAAATTGAAACTCAGGCTAGCTAACTCCAAAGCCTACACTCTTAACCACCATGCTTATTGCCTCTTGTTGACTTACCACCTTCTCAAAGTGTTTGCATTTAAGTGGCACTTCGTAGGATACCTTAATCTTAAAGAATAACTCTGATTCTTAGGAAGAGGACAGGCATTACAGATGGCCTTTCAATTATTGCAGAAGTTTGGGAGCTACCATACAACTTTTCAGGGCTCTTGAACCATAAAATTGGGTGGATGGGTGGGTGTGAGAATTACTCCACTTTCATCTGAGGTTGGCTCATAGGATGCAAAGATACAAAAATACTTCCCTTTCTATTTTAAGTGTCTAGACATAAATCTGCTTGTTTCAAGAATCTGTCCTGGTCCCTTCAATGCAGATGGCAAACATATTGAAAATGTGCATTGGATTGTCCAGGCAGTTTGAAGCTCTACAGCCTGAATTTTCTGTCCTTTCAATTTCCCATGCACATTATTAACTTCTCTCTTCCTCCACCTGCAACAAGCATGAGTATCTCAGTGTTGTGGTTCTCCAAGTGTGGTCTCAGACCAGTAACATCTGGGAACTTATTAAAAATGAAAATTCTTGGGCTCTGCCCCAGACCTACTGAATCAGCAACTCCGGGGTTGGAGTCCAGTAATTTGTACTTTAATCAGTCCTCCAAGTGATTCTGATCTACACTGAAGTTTCCAAACCACTGTCTCTGTGGATGGAGTCAATGAAGTGGAATATGTACTCTTATTAGCACTATATTAAGCATGATGGATCAACCAGAATATGGCTAGGTCTGGGTCTACTAGCAGCAAACATACTTTGAAATGCAAAGCATGAGATATGAGGCCAGCTGGGTGAGGTGGCTCACGCCTGTAATCCCAGCACTCTGAGAGCCTGAGGTGGTAGGATTGCTTGTGCCCAGGAGTTTGAAGCCAGCCTGGGCAATGTGGTAAGATCCCATCTCTACAAAAATATTCTTATAAATAAGAAATTAGCCTGGTGTGGTGGCTTGTGCCTGTAGTCCCAGCTACTCCGGAGGATGAGTCAGGAGGATCACTTGAGCACAGGAGTTCGAGGCTGTAGTGAGCTGTGATCATGCAACTGAACTCCAGTTTGGGTGACAGAGCAAGATGCTGTCTCCAAAAAAAAAAAAAAAAAAAAAAAAAAAGCAGAGAGAGAGAGAGACAGTCCAGTAAGAGACATTATGTCTAAGTGAGGAGGCAGAAAAACCTTCAACAGCAATAAAATACAAGGAATTGAACTCTCTGTGGAATCCTCCTGGGAAAGAACAAGTCTGACATCTGAGCCCAGTTGCCCTAGGTGGGGAGAGAGAGGTAGCATGTGGCAAGAAAAGGCCCCTGTATTAGTTTCCTGCCTTAACAAAATACCACAAACTGAGTATGTTAAAGAACAGGATTTCATGTCTCGCCATTCTGGGGGCTAGAAGTCTGAAATCAAAGCGTCCGCATTTCCAGGGCTCCCTCTGAAACCTCCAGGGAAGAAACCATCCCCCACCTCTCTTCTTGCTTCTGAAGGTCTCTTGGCTTCTAGCTGCATCACGCCAATCCTCCACTCTCACATGGCATTCTCCCTATGTGTCTTTACGGCATCTTCTCTCTGCGTGTGTCAGTCTCTGTGTCCAAATTTTTCCTCTTAAAAGACACCAATCATATTGGATTAGAGTCCACTCTGGTGACCTCATTTTGATGTGATTGCCTCTGAAAAGACTCTATTTCCAAATAAGATCGCAATCTGAGGTACCGTGGGTAAGGACTTAAACATATCTTTTTGAGGGGAGGGGACACAATTAACCCATAATGGCACCCGTAGGAGAAGAGCAAGACAGGAGAAGGCAGTGAGAGTGTGGCCCTTTGGTGGATGTAGCTCAAAGAACAAGAGTGAGAAGATTGTCACTCCTCATGTGGCTCCAAATATGAGGCAAGGCTCTTTCCTCCAGCTGGTATGCAACAGCGCCCTAACCAGTGGGCCTTTGGAGCTTTTGGTGAGCCTTTTTGTGCTTTTTTTCTTCCACGTTTAGATGCTACACATTCTGGATCAGTTCATTCCAGGCACCAGATTCCCCCTTCCTGCAGCTTATGGTCCATGGAGTAGAGAGAACACTGCCTTAGGGACAAAGGGCATAAAATGGATATTTTACTCTCAAAATCTCAGTTGTCTCATCTGTAGAAAGGAATAATAATACTTATTCTACCTCCTGATATAACATAGAGACTATCTGTTGTATTGTGAATTTCGCCTATGGTAAGGGAACTCAATCACACAAAAGTGTCAAAGACCGATAACAGCTGAAAGGAGCGCTTCCTCCACCCTCAATGCCCCCTCCTCAGTCCACATGGGGATTATTAAGGGATTTTGAGCTCTTAAAGTAAAACATACTGTATGGTGCAGTTACGGGTGGGTGGAACAGGACTACTTCTCCAGAGTGCAATTTTTTCCAGCTGCTTCTAAGACTCTTGAGATGCCTTGGAGAGCTAACCAAGTTGTAGAGTAGGTGGCTGGAAGAATAAAATGTGCCACATTGCCAATGTTTCCTTTCCCCCTGGAGGGCCCTACATTTCTGATTGCCTTTGGTCTGGAGTTTGGCTTCTAGACTCTTGCCTCACTTTGTCTCTTACAGAGAGACAGTCAGCTATCATGATGAACAGCCTCTTCTTTTATATTCCAAACCTCCTTATCATCTTTCCTCTTCACAAGATTTAGCTGTTACATTTTCCCCAGGGTCTTAGATCCTTTTCAGCAGTCTTCAGGTACTGAACTATTTTTCCGCTTGGGAGTGGCATGATTTTGCTGCCTCTAAAATTCCAGGCTCCGTTGACCAAGGCAGTCATTTCTCAGTACCAGCCAGCCAGCCTCAGGCCGCACCCAGGGTTCAGCGTGGCCTGCCCAGCCGATGCTTGCCCCTCTCCTTCCACCCTCCATTTCTTCCCTGCTACTGCTCCTGCACCACTTTTCTCCCATCTTATTCTCAGCTTACAGTTTTCCACCTGTAAGGTGGATCTGATACTGACTGCTGACCTTAGGGGTCATGCAAGCAGAGGTGAGGGTGTAGCTGCTTTTTAATAGGAGACACAGAAGGGGAATCACATCTGACTTTGGAATCCTGAGTTTGAATCTTGACTTTGTTACTTGGTAGCTGTGTGCCTCTGAGCAACTTAACTCAACCTTTCTGAGAAAATAATATGAACTTCCTAATCTTTACAAGGATAATAGTTCCTGCTTCATAGAGTTATTGTGAGGACTAAAAGAGAGTATAAAATGTAAAGTGACTCACATGGTATTTTATACTAATTTGGCAATAACTATTTAAAGCCAGCCTTGGCCACAGCTGGTGCAATTATCTCAGTTGTTGAGGTCTGGTTCTTACCTCGTTAAGTACAATAGGACTATTATGATCATCAGCCCATAGCTAAGGCCCATTATGATCATCAGCCCATAGCTAAGGCCCTGGCTGCTAAAAAGGCTCCTATCCCCAGCCCCGCACCAGCCAGAACAAAGGCTCAGACTGCTGTTTTGCTTGAGAGGTGTCACTAAGCCCTGCAACTCCAACAGTCTTTTTGTGATGGTCATCTTCAAAGGACCTACAGACCTTGAGGCTGCCCCAGGCCATGTGATCATCGGCCAGTCCTAGCTATTGACTTCTTGTCTGCAACCCTGGGCTGGAAAAGCCCCTGTCTCCAAGGTGAAGGCGAAGCAGGGAGAGGAATCTGAGCCACCAGAGGGCACCATAGAGTGAGCATCTGTGTCTTCCAGTGCTGATTTCCAGCCATGAGGCACTGTCAGGCTGTATTCAGCAAGGCAAGATGTATCAATGCCTTTCACAACAGCAACAAAGAGAATAAAATACCTAGGAATACATTTAACTAAGAAGGTGAAAGACCCCTATAGGGAGAACTATGAAACACTGAGGAAGGAAATAGCAGAGAACTTAAACAGATGGAAAACCATACCATGCTCATGGGTTGGCAGAATCAACATTGTTAAAATGTCTATACTACACGAAGTGATTTACAGATTCAGTGCAATCCCTATTGAAAACAATCTTTTGCTTTACTTCCCTCATAAAAATGATCTTCACCTGGCCACATTTCTGCCCGATATCTTGATGGGACCGCCCACCCCACAGAGCTAACATGGAAAAGCTTACATTTGTACCGTAATTGGCAATCTCCAAAGAAGGACATTGCAGTTATCTTCCGTCTTGTTTCTCTTTGTCATCCATGTAGCTTTTTTTTTGAATTTTTTTTTCTGATATGGAGTCTTGCTCTGTCGCCCAGCCTCACTGCAGCCTCGAACTCCTGGGCTTAAGTGAACTTCCTGCCTCAGCCTCCCAAGTAGCCGGGACTACAAGTGCACACCACCACATCCAGCTAATTTTAAAAGTGTTTTTGTAGAGACAGGTCTCACTATGTTGCCCAGGTTGGTCTCAAACTTCTGACCTCAAGTGATCCTCTCATTTCAGCATACCAAAGTGCTGGGATGATAGGCATGAGTCACTGTGCCTAGCCTGTGTGGCATTTTTATGAAAGTGCAGGTCTCCTTTTTTTGTAAGAGCTGTTCAGCTCAGACAAGTAGCTCTGTCTTTAAATCTACCAGGAGTTGAAATGAAAAAGAACCTTAGTAGTTGCCCCCAGAATTGTATGGTACAGGTCAGAAGAATCAACCACCCTTTAGAAGCTCCAATGTGGCTCCCAAATTCACTGCTAGTCTTCCACCTCCACCTTGATTTATCCCATCCTCCACAATTGCCCTCTAGCAAAACAATGTCAAAAATTAGTCAGTAATAAACTGTGAGTCACCAGCTGTGACAGACCCACTCTGCAAGAGTAACAATCCTAGTCTCTGTTTTCCTTTCTGTTCTAGGAATTCTCTGTTCTAACCTAGGAAGGACCTCAATTCTAACTCTTTGACCTACCATGTCACATAGGAACATACAAGAGGAAAGTAACCTCTCTGAAATGCAGTTGATTTGTAAAAAAGATAATAATATTTACAAACTGAGTGGCTCTAATAATGAAATAGCATAATGGAGAAAAATGCCAAGCAGATTGCGTGGGCCCTTAAAGAGCACTCGAAAGACTAGTTCTTTTCTCACTGTTTGTAAGTGGGAGCCACTTAGTGTTCAGTGTCTCTTACATCTCAGTCCTGGTATGACCTGAAGACCAGGTGCACTAAAATACAGGAACTCTCATCCTTTACCCATCCTCTCAGAGTCCCCGCCTCCTGCAGGTTTCATTTGTAAAGAGGATGCCAGGCTAACCGATCGCATTTAAAAGCCACTGGTCTCAGGGTAATGACCAGATATCACTGAAAGGCTGAAGGAGGTGGAACATTAAAGGTTAATTCAAATGAAACCACTTGTGCTGGGAAATGTGGCATGTGACAAAGTAAAACTATGCCACCTTGGTAGGGGTGGGGGGAGATCTCAACGGGGGATATGAGGCCTCATGAGTCTGCAGACTTGGGTGCTGTGTCTGGAGTCATTCTTCTCATTGCTGTATGTTGTACAGAACAGCATCCACCCATTCCAGGAAGAGCTGTTAGAAATCATGTCCCTAAAGGAACTTACTATAAGAAGGAGCAAATGCCACACAACAGATAAATGGTTTCGCTCAGCTCCCACAGAGAGATCTTTTTTACTGAAGAGTCCCTTCTTGACAGAGAATCCCTTCTCAGGTTTCTAGAATTCTCAGGAGTGATGAAGTTCTGTGTTCTACTTTAGCCTTTCCACTGGGATTGCTTCCTGGCTGAAAGGAAGGGGAATCACATTTAGAAAGATGTGAAAGGAAATCCAGATACAGGCTATTATTAGATGAGAGGTGAGCTGAGGTGGTATCAGCTGGTGAGGTACAATCAATTTATATTTGGATTAATGAGAAGGTTGAAATAAGAGCATGAACCTAAGACCAGAAAAGCAGGGGGAATAATGAGCTTTCAAAATGTCTGCTCTTCAGAGGTCAAGGCCACAACCTTACATATAACAAGGCTAATTTTGCATAATAAGACATAAGCAGGAAATCTATGAAGATGTTGTTAGTAAAGATGCTTTTATTAAACAGTATAATATATTTCCACCTACAATTTGTGTGTGTGTGTGTTCATTCCTAGATGGTGACTGTGGTTGGTTTCTATTTTCTTCTTTGTGATTGTCTATATTTTCTTCAATATACATATAAATCTGTTTGTTGGTATGAATAAATTTGGAAAATCATGGCTCATATGACTGGGAAGTCTGGGGGCAGTCAGAACAAGGGACTCAAAGCAGGATGCTCCCTTTCATTAGGTTTCCTATCTTGTTTCTGTGTGAGTATTGGCCTCATTCTCTCTCACTGAAGATGAGCTTTCTCCACGTGGCCAGGAAACACGGCCACTGACAGCACCAGTTGTGTTATTTTCACTCTATAACCCCAGGAGAAAGAGGGTTTCTCTAGAATGATGCTGATTGGCTCCTTTAGATCACATGACCCACATAAATTCATAACTGTGCTTCAGAGAGACAGACACAACTACATCGTGTCTGTCTTGTTGCTGAGGGTACAACTCCATGTTAGACACCCCTGTGATACTTTATAGAATGGGAGAAAAATTCATCCACAAAAGAAAGGAGACAAAACCACATCTCTACCATAACATGTATTTATTTTTACAGTAGAAAAATAGAATATAGTTATTTTCCTATAGACTATGGGAAAAAAATAATCTGACTTCTCTGTTCTCCTCCCACCATCTTATACAGCCTCTCCATTTACTGTCCTCACTACCCTCTGCTCCCACAACACTTACACGTCTCTATAGCGTTGCTGGGATTTCCCTCTCCAATTGAAATGGTGTCCTTTTTTTCTGAACATGAGACCTAAGTAGAGAGGTTCTAGTCCACCCTCTGCCATTAACCACTTGATGTTAATGTAACAATCAGATGATTGTGACTGTTATGACTGTAACATCTTCTCCTTGGGCTCATTTTTCTTAATCCTATGGCTAGTTGGAATACAGAGAGACTCTAATGACTATTAAATAAGCCCAAGTAGAAGGAGACTCCAGAGAAAGTGTCTCCCATTTTCCCAATGGGAAGTAGCACAGGCACACAAAACAGATTTGTTCAGTTATAATATGTAAATTTTCAGCATGCAAAGGAATGTAAAAAATGTATTTATTTTTAATTTATTTAGTTATACAGACATATTAAAATAGCATATTTCAGAAAATTAATAATACAATATTTTCTACTCTTGTGCTTCATAAATAATTTTATTTAAACACATAAATATTCAGCATTAGCATCCTTATAAATAAAGCCACCTTTGAATCATCTAATAGTTGTCCAGAGTATATCATCTTCATTTCCATCTATGTATTTTGAGCAATAGTCCATGGTTGAATCTGTAGATGGTACTGCTTTCACTGGCATTTATTTTCTCTAGTCACGAAATACCCATTCAGAAAACATTAATATACTTAATTTTTTTTCTTTTGTGAGTGTGTGCTTGTGAGAGACACAATGTAACTTATCATTATGTTGATTTTTCAAGTGGCCTTTAAAAGGCTTGTTTACAGTAGTATTGGGAACCCAGTTATAAGCTCATACCCCAGGAACAATTGCTACTTCTTTATTAGATTTCTTGTTTACTTATTGTCCACAACCTAATTCATCATGTAAACTTTATAAACATCCAAACTAACACACACTGTGGGCATTTTCTGCTAGCCTGTCTAACCCAAAAGGTACTTTGTTGTTCCAAGGAAAGTTATATAGATTGTACCCATCTTTTGAGACTTTCTAAGGATGTGAATAAATATGATTCCTTCTTTAATGAGGGACAATTTTTGGAAAAACCCTCATTTTACTATCTGTGATGGCAGGAGAGAGGAGAGGAGCAGCTGATTAAAGACAACTTTTTAAACTGTGCACGCAGCAGAGGAGAGGCAGGGGTGGCACTGGAGGAAGGCTGATTCATGGCAGAGAATTAACCTTGGGTGACCTACCTGAGGCCTTGGTACAAAGGTAGGTCTGGCTTGTGTTGGGCCAGCAGAAGACTAGGAGGACCATTGGCATCTACAAAGATAATTTTTGACACGAGTTAAAGGAAAAGGAAGATGGGGTGTGTTTTAGAAGGATATCTCTGCATGGAGTGAGCAGAAAGAAATAAATCACCTGTTGCACCTCAATCTACTTCAGTATTAACATGTTACAGGTCCTGTTTCTAGGATACTTTGCTATTCATAAAATGTCACATTTCAAATATGAAATGATCTGAAAACTGTTGGTAACCATCACAGGGAAAAACTGAAAGGGAGATAAATAGTGAAAACAAGGAATATGGTGATAATCTACCTCATTTTCTGGGAGATTATATAAAATTGCTCACTTGGCATAGGGGTGAGACACGATCATCCTCAAATGCCTGCCATGTCTGAAAGTTAAGACTGTTGAAACCCATATATTTAACATAAAATGAGAGAACATTGAGCTGTTCTTACCCTGGTTTATTTGTATAATCAGAGAAAGTACTTCTGTGCCATCTTTGTCAGAAAACCTATTGCTAGTATGTACAGCTAAACTGGTGTTTTTGACAAGTGTGTTTCAGGGACCTAAATGAATAATATCCATGATAATAATATTTGTCGATGAAGCATTTTCATGAGCATGATTTCATTTGATTGCACAAACTTGTGAATTAGGAAGGCATTATCATAATTGATATTTTGCAGATAAATACAAAACAGAGGGCTGTAGAGTGGGAAAGTACTTAAATCTACCTCAGTGAGAAAAGCTCAAAGAGTACTTGACTTCCGAGGTGATACTCTCTCTCACACGGGAAGTTCCAGAACAATTACAAAGCATGGCATCCAAAACAAAACAACAGCAACATTTTCCCTACCTTTTTTGCTTAGCAGAGTTGAGGCAGTCTACCTGCTAGGAAGAATACCCTACTTGGCTTGTGGAAAAAATGTCCAGACGGTAAGACTCATCCATATTCAAAGACAAGCGAGTTATTTTGATTCAATGTTTCTTTGTTGTTGCTGCTGTTGGCTTGTAAGCTACAGATGTGACAAGTTTCAAATGATACAAAAGATTACAGTTAAAAATATGTTTTTGTCTTATGGGCTCCTGACCCTTTATCATTCAGTTCCAGTCCCAAGAGGTAATTCCCAAAACGCTTTCTTAGGAATGCTTCCAGAGAAAATCTCTGTCCAAGTACATCATTATTTATTAATCCCACGAATACACAACACACACATACACCCACGTATTTTTCTTACACAAATGGTAGCATTGAATTCTGTACCTTCTAGTTTATCTTTGAAGTTTTTCCAGATCTTTACACAAAAAATGACCTTATTATTTTTAGGGGCTACTCAGTCTTTCATTGAATAGATATGAAATGAAATGTTCATAATTTATATGGATGTGTTTTATAAGTCTGTGTACATATGTGAACATATCCTTGCAGAAATAATATCTAGCAGTGAAAATGCTGTATCAAAAAGTCAATGCATTTAAAATTTGGAAGACATTGCTAAATTGCTATTCAAAGAGAGCAAACTAAGTTGCACTCCTACCAGCTATGAATGAGAGTAACTGTTACCCTCACCAATGTGGCATAGAACTGATTTTTTTTTATCATGGCCAATTCACTGGGTAAAAATTTACAGTTTTACTTTGTATTTTATAAATTAGGAGTCAATATATCTGGAGATTTGTTTCACAACCGTGTGAATATATTTAACATTACCAAACTGCACACTTAAAAATGGTTAAGATATTTCTTAAAAGTCAGGATAAATTAATATATTTTTATATATTTAAGCCATATTTGTATTGTTCCTGTCCTTTGGTCATTTTTCACTTGGCTTGATGCCCTTTTCCTTATTGATTTGTAAGAGCTCTTTTTATAGTAAAGAAAACATTTCTTTGCCATCTGCTACAAATATTTCTCCCACTTTTAAATTTTTGCATGATTATATTATTTTTCCACATATATCTAAAATTTTTGTGTATAATTCAAGCTACCAATTTATATTTTAAAGACATTTGATGATCTGTCTTATATTTCTTTCTTTTGTGATCATTTATAATTTATTTTTAGTGCTTCAATTTTATTTTCATTTAAATCCTTAATCCATCTGAAGTATATTTTAAGGAAATGAGACAAGAATTTAACATTTTTCCCAGGTGAATACACAGTTGTTCCAATGAGCTCTATTAAATAATCAATTTTTTTTTCACTATGCCAACAAATTTTCATATGTAATTGAGTCTATTTCTGGACTCTCAATTTCATTCAATTTATCATATCAGGCTCTCTATTTGCACACAAGTCCTAAACTGTTTTTATTACTGGGATTTTATAATACATCTCTCTCTCTTTTTTTTTTTTTTTAGACAGAGTCTCATTCTGTTGCCCAGGCTAGAGTGCAGTGGTGTCATCATAGCTCACTACAACCTCACACTCACTGCTCAAGCGATCCTCCTGCCTCAGCTTCCCAAGTAGTTGGGGGGACTGTAGGCATGTGCCACCACATCTGGCTAATTTTTTCTATTTTTTTGTAGAGCCAGGGTCTTGCTCTTGCTCAGACTGGTCTCAAACTCCTGACTTCAAGCAAACCTCCCACCTTGGCCTCCCAGAGTGGTAGAATTACAGGTGTGAGCCACTGTACCTGGTATATATTTTAAGTACATACATCTTATGTACTTAAAAATTTGTTTCATAAAACATTTGTTTTTATGTTTTACTACTAAGTGTTTCATGCCCATCATTACCCTTAACATTTTAACTATCTTGAACTACTCCATTCTATATTTTTAATGTGAATTGAGATATCATCTACTGACCTTACCCTTACCCTAAGAAAATTATTGGTATTTTGATTGGGATTATATTATAGTTATAGGTTATTTAATGCTATAGTCTGAATGCTGGTGTCCCCTCTCCAATTTGTATGTTAGAACTTAACCCCCACGGTGATGGTATTAAGGGGTGAGGCCTTTAGGAGGTGGTTAGGTCATGAGGACTCCATCCTCATGAATGGGATTAGTGCCCTTACAAAGGCAGGGAGCCTGATTGTTTCTTCTGCCTCCTCCACTATGTAAGGACAACAACAAGGTACCATTTTGAAGCAGAGAGTGAGCCCTTACTAGACACTAAATCTGCTGGCACCTGGATCTTGGACCTCTCAGCCTCCGAAACTATGAGAAATAAGTTTTTTACTATTTATAAATTACCCAGTCTAGGTTATTTTGTTATAGCAGCATGAATGGACGAAGAGCGTTAAGAAGATGTGACATCTTTGTAAAAGTTTTCCAATACCAAAAATGGGCATTTAAATTTATGCAAACATTCTTTTAAGTCTCCCATTAACTCTCTGATTTTTTTTTATTTCAGCATATTATGGGGGTACAAATGTTTAGGTTATGTTCATTGTCTTTCCCTCCCTCCCCCCCTGGAGACAGAGCTTCAAGCCTGTCCATTCCCCAGATGGTGCGCATCACACTCATTATGTATGTATATACCCATCCCCTCCTCCCCACTCCCATCTGCCGGATGACCAATAAATGTTATTCCTGTATGTCCACTTAAGTGCTGATCACTTTTCATTAAAATATGGCATACAGAGAGAAAAGTAAAATGACCAAAAATTTATCCCAAACTTAACATACCCATATAATTAACACCATGTCAATAAACAGAGCATTACCAGAATTCCTGATGTTTCTATCCTATGTCTTCCCAATTGCCACTCCTCACTTTTTAAATTCAACCTTACGTTTCTGAGACTTGTCAAGTGATGTGAATAGCTGCAGTTTGTTCATTTTCATTTCTACATTGTATCCACTGTATAAATATGCCACAATTTATTGAACTATTTATTCTTATTGCACATTTGAGTTTTTTCTAGTTTGGGTTAATATACAAACACATGAGTTTTGGTGTATACTGCACACATTTTTGTTAGGTATATAGGAGTGAAATTGCTGGGCCATAGGAGCGTCTTTAGAGATTTGGTAGGTGATGCTGAATGATTTTTTAAAGTGATTGAACTAGTTTACACTCACCAAAGTTTGAGTTCCAATTACTCGTGTTTTTACCAACACTTGATATTGTTGGATTTTGCATTTTAGCTATTTCAGTGGGTATGTAATGTTATTTACTGAGTGGTTATGTAACAGTAACAGTCACTCCATCTAAAAACTAATAACTCTTTCTTTTTCAGTGCCTAATTGTGTGCTTGCTTAAGAATTTCTGGAATTGGCCTTGAACAATCCACTAAAACCAAGATTGCAGGACTTCTCCCATCCTTGCCCCCCAGAGAAAAATGCTGAGAAGTTAGCCCCTTCTCAATGGCCACTACTCAAGATAACCACTGGAACAAGATACGCTGATCTTTGTGCAGCCAGCACCTGTACATGGTTTCTCACACTCCCCGTGACTCCCTCCCCATGACTCCTTCAACTTTAAAATCCCTCTGTCAGCTTGAAAAATTTGAGAGTGGCTTTGCAACAGTGAGTCCGCCATGTCCTCAGGTGCTGGCCCTTAAACAAAATGTGCTTTTCCTTTCACCAAATCTCCAGGTTTTGGCTTTTGGGTGATGAGCAGCTGGACTTGGGTCCTGTTACACTTTTGATATGTATTTCCCTGCATCTCAGAGTGGTTACATTCCTTTTCTTACTTTTTGGAAACTCTCATGCAAGTGTGTGTGTTCAACTCTCTTGCCCATTTTTCTGTTAACATCTTTTTTTTCCTTCTTATATATAAAAGTTATTGGAGTTTAAAAATAGATTTTATATTTCTTGTGAAGATTATTCCTATATTTTTTCATTGCCATTTCAAATGAGGTATATTCTACCATTATATTTTCTAATGATTTTGCCAGAATACCTTTGGATTTTTCCAAAGTGAGAAGGACTCTTCAAATCCTTTTTTCTTTGATAGTTCCATTAATGTCAAAATCTACTTTCGTTTTGCCATTTTCAGTTAACAAAAGAAAAACTCTTATAGATAGTGACTGACATTTATCTTGTTCAAGGCTTAACCTCTTAACACTCTTCTCATGTGGACTATTGCCTTGACATCAGCGCTGGTCAACAAAGATACTTTTTAGATTTACCGATATCAATGTTGGCTTGCTAGCTGTTTCTGCCACAATGAAATGTCTGGCCCTCGCCTTGTATCCCAAAAGACCTCTAATCATAAAATTAAGGTCACTTCAGAACTCTCTCAAAATTATAGACTCTAGGCTCTGGGATGAATTCATTCCTTAGGAAAGAAAGCACAAGGACTCCTGGATCCATAATTTGATGCTGGAGTGCAGGATCTTTCCTATTTGTGAATTCTGTTCTCACCTTTTAGCTTAGTTTCCATAAGAGTGTTCTGACTATTAAAACTCATATATTACGCACACCCAACTATTATGTACCTATGATAGTTAAAAATAAAAAATTTTAAATCCTCATAGTATATCATAGCAAAGAGTTGGGGGCTCTTCTTGTTCCCTTAAACTTGAGTTTCTGCTAGTCTTCTTATCTGACGACACAATTTTGATTTACTTTGACACTATTAGTCTTTCCAGAATGGATTACTGCTTCTGAACCTGCATCCCTGCCGTTGGTTTCCAAATGCTGGGTGTCCTGGACATCCTAGTTTGCTGATGTTATATTTTCTTAATGTCATTGCTCTACCCATTTGTCTCAACCTAGTAAAATTCAGTGGTTCTCAATACTGTACATTAGAATCACTTGGCCAATAGTGTTGCCAGATATAATAAGGACTCTTAGTTAAACTTGAATTTCAGAAAAGCAGTAAATAATTTTTTAGTATATATATGTCCCATGAAATATTTGGGACATACTAAAATTATTTATTTTTATTATTTATTTTATTATTTATGTTTATTATTTATCCTGTATATTTCTTTGCAGAATCTGGAAACTCTACGTGGGAAACTTTTGAAAAATACCCATACTTAAGCTCTACCACCTACTCCCATGTGCCAAGATTTTGATTTAATTTGTCTGTGGTGGGTCCTTTGTATTAAGCACTCTCTAGGTGCTATTAATGTATGGCCAGGGTTAAAAACACTACTCTAATTGCGTGGGACTGTAATCTTCCCTGATAACCTGAGCCATCATAGTGGTCCCATCTATTCTTTAGACCCTCACTCTCCCTGGGCTTTCTCTTTATCCATCCATGCATTTATTCATCCGTTCAGCACATGAATGCCAACCCTAAGTCAAGCATATGGTTGTTGAGGCTTTGGATTATTTCCTGATCACATTCTGTATGAACAAATATAATGATTTAGTAAAATCGAAACCACCCAGAAGAAGTCAAGAAAGACCTCTATACTCTGGTAGAAGAGGAAAAAAGCAAATCATGTCTCTGTGGGTTCTAAAACCTTCTGACTCATCTTTAATTTCATTTAATCAACTACATAATACAATAGTTTATCAAATGTTTCTAATTATAAGTAGATCAAAAGGAACTGCTCTATCTTGGTCATAGTAGGTTTAGTCTTAAATTCTTCTAGGCAGTCTTTGATGTAAAGTAATTACCCTTAAAGCACTTTGCCTATTAAAGACATGATATTCCTAAGAGATTCTCCTATGCGGTGTGTAAGTGATCATTTGTCATCTTGCTAGTTGGAAGAAATTAATCCCAACTTTTAACAATGACTTTCTCTCTTACGCCTAGGCTCGATATAGTGCTACAACGTTATTACAGTGGAATGAAGATGACAACATATACCTTTACTTAAATAATTAAACAACTCTGTATCTTTCCCAGGGACTCTTCATAGATTTATGTAAAAATTTCCCCTAAAACAGTACGTTGTAAATGTTATGATCACAGCTAACATGTTCTTTCACCTTCTGATTCATTGCTGTTAAAATATTGAAAGAACTGAAAAAATTCATAAGATGTGAACTTTGTCAAACATGCTATAATGCAATGTCAACTTCAATATAGTTTTCTGCAATTAAATAGTTGGTTTTCTTATGAAAAAGATTTATATGCATTTTAGAAAATTTTGTGCATTTCAATTTAGAAAGCTTGATACAATTCAGTCTTCCAGAATGCAATAGTTTATCAAGTATAAGTGTTTGTGGTTATGAACCTAATCTCCCTGTTTTTTGCATTTTTTTCCTCCATGTGAAAAAATTAGGCTTGATTTACAATGTTTTGATATATGTGACTTTTTTAAAAAATAGAACCATTATGTAAAAATTACTTCTCTTTTGCCCATGCCAGAGGCCTGGTCCTGCAATTATGCAATTTTCTAGAACAGTATACCACTTTTTTTTAATATAAATACAATAGCAACAATAGCAAAACCAGAGATTCATTAGGAGTATCACAGAGTAAGAGGCTGATGCTAGTGGTGGACTTATACAATATGAAGCTATTAACATAGCACAAAAAAAAAAAATCAACAAGGGGGAGAACAGAAGAGAATATTTTAGGAACAGCTTTCTCTATAGCTGTTACTATTTTCATCCATTCAATACTTGGATTTTTTCCAGAATTATACCTGTATCCTGATACCTACCTTTCTGGGAGTGGGTGAGCCCAGGTGTGGATGTGTAGCCTCTGGTACCAGATTAGTCCTCATGCTGGCTCTTCATTGACTGGCCATGTAAGCCTCATGCAGTGGGACCTCTTTAATTCTCAAGTTTTTTCATTTGAAATATGGGGATAATATCCAACTCATGGGTTTATTTTTGTGAAGGTTGAATGAGATAATATATGTCAAGTACCTAGCAGTGGTACTTAATAAAGGTGAACAATTGATAATATTATTGTTTAGAACACAGTAATAAAGCAGAAGTTACTGGAGTCCTTTAGCACTGCAGTCCCCAACTCCCGGGCCATAGACCAGTAGCAGTCTGTGGCCTGTTAGGAACCAGGCCTCCCAGCAGGGGCTGGGGTACAGAAGCTTCATCTGTATTTATAGCCGCTCCCCATTGTTTGCATCACCACCTGCACTCCACCTGCCCCCTACCCTGCCCCTGTTTGTGGAAAAATTATCTTCCATGAAACCAGTCACTCGTGGCAAAATGTCTGGGGACTGCTGCCCAGGCATCACTAATTGTTTATATCAGTACTTTAACCCATTACATTTCTTTCTTTATTCCCCCCTTTAAGAAAAATTTTAATTCCTTTTCTTATTATATTAGCTCCCTTTAGGGAGCATTTCCATGTCGTCACTTTCTTTTACTTTTGTATCTTCCCAATTGTGTCTCAGTGGCTTCTGTTGATCTCAGTTTCTCTCCATTTTCTTAAACATACAGTAAGGATCAAGTCATACTTCACTATCACAGCTCTGCATCTTCTGGGCGGTGATCGCAGTGCACAGCATTTACATAATACTCACCACATGCCAGGCACTTATCTAATTGAGCCATTTCATCTTTACAAAAACACTGTGAGATATATGCTATTATTCTTCCCATTTTACTGATGAGGAAACTGAGGCACAGAGAAAATAAATAATTTGACCCTGATTGCACAGCCTAAGGCAGCCAGATGTGAACTAAAGTAGTCTGGCTCCAGAATTTATGCTCTTAACCATTACTCAATAAGGCCCCTGTGGAGGAATATCAGGGGTTAGGGAACTGTAATACGGTGACATTTAGACTCGCGAGATTACAGAGTGAAAACTCAGGCATGGTGATTTTTCAAAGGCCACAGCAGGTTGAGCACCAGTGCCACCTATGATTATAAAAACCTATTGCCCCATCCCAGGCTTCCTTTGTCTCAAGTAAAATGAAGTGCCCTGGTCAACTGACCTTAAGGGGTCTAATATTTTGTCTATGTGTTTTTGGTTTTTTTCCTGTAATCCTTCATCAATTCTAAAAGGCCCTGTTATTGTCTTTGTTGTTTTTAGCCAGTGTGTGTGTGTGTGTGTGTGTGTGTGTGTGTTTAAATCATTTTTGACACTGGTGAGTTTCCTGATAAACAGAACCAATGTCTGGGCTTTGCTTCAAGTCATATTCGGAAAGACCCAGGCACTCTGGTAATTTGTTCTTATTGAATTGAAAAGCCTTTGGGAAAGGATGTTTGAGAGAAATCTCTATGTTCTGGTTTGTCAACAGAAGATTAGTTAGGATTTTTGAGTTAATCTTTCCTTCGGAATTTACGGGACCCTGGCTTAGTAGGAATCCCCACTAATGTGTCAGATGTGTAAGGGATGCGGCATTGTGGTGACTTCAGACACGAAAATACAGATTTTCTGTGATCAGTAACAGCAGGAACCATGACTTTTGCTTCATTTCTTGTCACACTGTACCCTAACATGACTGCCTTCAGATTAAGAACAAGTTTTTTCATTTGCATCTTTGGGTCCTGGCTTCTTTAGGGCTAGGACTTATATACACTGGAATTTGTTGGCCAGAGTTTTAAAACAGATGGCCACATGCTTTTTTTCCTCTAGGAAACTTGCTTGGTTGTTTGTCCTCTAGTTCTCATGGTAACCAAAGACGGTTGTTAACATATTTTTCTCACTATGTAAAATCAGCAGAGCTGTCAGACATTTGCAGCTGTTTGATGAAGGCTTGACCTTTTATTATATTTTTCTAGTTTGTGTTGATGGGCTTTTGCACCTTGTTTTTGGTGACATATAGTAAGAAAAAACCCTAAAAGGAATACTTTTTTTCCGTATAGCCTATTTATTATAATAATGTGGCATTGCTATAAGAAAATAAAAATTGTCCTGCCATTTCAAATCCTTGGTAATGAAGGTCAATGTTACGTATGGCTCAGGTAAATAGGACATGCCTGGGACCATTGTAGATTACCTTCGCATGTTACAGATTTATCATCTCGGAATTTCAGAAAGTATTTCACTGCATTCTATTATTAGCCCATATATGATATATGGAGGCAGAACCCCTTAAAAAGGATCTAGGGCTGATCATGGTAGCTCATGCTTATAATCCTAGCACTTTGGGAGGCAGAGGCAGGAGGATAGCTTGAGGCCAGTAGTTCCAGATCAGCCTAGGCAACAGAGTGAGACCCCATTTCTACAAAAAATAAAAAAAAAATTAGTCAGGCTTGGTGGCTTATGCTTGTAATCCCAGAACTTTGGGAGGCTGAGGCAGGAGGATTGCTTAAGTTCAGGAGTTTGAGACTGCAGTGAGCTATGATTTCACTACTGCAATTCAGCCTGGTTGACAGAGACCATGTCTCTTTAAAAAAATAAACAGATAAAAGGATCTGGCTAATGCACCAACCAATGATTGACTGTGAAATTTTGCTAATTGCACATTTGCAGTGTGTCCACCATTATTTTTTGAAATGGGGTAAAGTTTCATCTGCCACTGAATGGCTGAGCACAGATCCTAGAAGGAGCTCCGTATGGTTCCACTTGAGTACGCATGTAAAGTTGTGGGATCCTGGGAGCTTACAAGTAAACATGCTCAATTATAGGGGTCTAAACAAGAAAATCAAGAATTTCCTGGAAAATCTCTGGATTTCATTATATTGTCTTTCCCTGTAACCAACAAATACAAAGACTAGGCACAAATAGAGAATCACAGCTGTTCACAGATGATGAAAATAGTGCTGAAACATAGCTAATGTTACAGAAAAGTCTTAAAACTAAACAGTCATTTTCAATAAGAGAAAATTCCTAGCATACCCGAGCCAACTTTGGGGCTGGTAATTATTGTCACTCATGAATTATCTACCACAGTCAATGTCCTTTTTGCTGTTGCTATTGTTCTGGATAGACTTGTAGCTTGCTTTGTTAAAAGAAAAGAATTATGTTGTAAATTTGTGAGTGAAATTGGATTTATTTTTGTTCCCAAATCAGATGTCTATAGATAAGCCAGGCCAAAACATCAAGAAATAAATATATCCATTCTCCATGGTTATCTGAAAATATTGAAAGTGACGTTGGATGAGCTGTTTCCAAGGTGACCTTGGCGAGACATGAAACACTTACTTAGTGTGCTTTCCTTGCACTTGGAGGATATTACCTAAAGTCTCTTTACTGATAGATATTCTATGTAATCTTCCCTCAAAAATCATAAGATCTATGATAATGATGATGTAGGACGATTGTTACTATGAAGTTGTTCATCAAATCTAGGTGGAAATTTTTGACATGATGTATGTGGTGATTGTATAGGTTGTATATATTGGAGGACATTTGCTATCATTTTATGTTATCTTGAGAGTTTGCTCAAACGAAGTACACAAAGTTTTCAAGTTCAATAAAGCAAGGCAGAATAATATAATGATTATAAGCTGGAGCTTTTGAGTCATAATTCAAATTCTGGTTCTGCCACTCAGTGCGATTTTTGGCAAGAACTTAACTTGTTTAAGCTTCAAGTTCTCACGTGTAGAAAAGAGTGGAAGTTGTTCTACTGTTAGAAGGTTTTTTTTAGGATCAGGGTTATAACCCAAATAAAGTGCCTAATAAGTTGCCTGGTTGTTATCAAGCACTCATAAATATTGGTAAAGCAAGTACAGGAAAGAGAGCTAGAATTTAGCTTATCTGGTCTTTTCATCTTTCAGCATGGGAGATATTGCTGGTGTTATACTGAGGCACTTCTTAAAGACAGTAAGGAAGACGCTATTCAAGACGAGGACTACTGCAATGGGGTTTTGCAGTAGGGGAAAGAGACTGAACTCAACTCCAAATAAAGCAAGAACAAGTAGGAATTTATAGCCAAGCAATAGAGTTGGGGTCAGTGGATGGGAAATTACTAAGAGGAAACATTAAGTCTAGGGAGATTCTTGCTAGACTGACTTAACAGTATTTTTGCTGAAGGCAGGATAGGATGATGAGATATGGAGGCAGGGGATGAAGAATATGATTAACTATCAAGGATGGAGATTTTTGCTAAACTGACCCAGAAGTATTCTTGCTAAAACTGGACTAAGCTAACTAAGAATAGAGCCCCAGTTTGAGGCCTGGTGGAGCAGAGAGAGGGCTCAGAGAGGCCTAATTCAAGTTTGGTCAAGGGGAGAGTCTTTGTCACAAGCAAAAGGAACATAAATATCAACTCAACTAACATTTATTGAATGCCTCATGAGTATCAGGCACTGTGTCAGGCACTTAGCAAATGTTAATAATTTTCGTCAATCCTTATACCAACACCAAAGAGTAGATACTATTAGTTTCATTTTACAAGCAAAGAAATTGAGGTTTGGAATGGTGAAGAAACTTTCAAAAGATTACTCGGGTAGATTGACGAAGCTGGAATTTAAATCCAGACTTTTCTGACTTGACCAGCCAGCATTGAGGGGCACTGTTCTGTCTTGCGCAAGTGTGGCTGTGTTGGATTACAGCTATCCATAATAGCTGCAATCTCACCTGCAGTGTTTTGCACATATTTACAGTGAATGAATGAATGAAAGCCTGTGAGAACGGCAAGTTACAATTGTTTTCAATAGGTTCAGAGGAATTTCAAATACTGTAAAGATTAATTTATGATACCAAGGTCAAGGTATAGATGACTTGTCAATCTCATTACCCTAAGTACCATAATGGCACAAACCACAAGCTTTCACGTTCTTTCAGATTATCCAGTCGCCTTGGAGCTCAGAGCTTTGATCTTTTAGGGTGCTGCTAATCACCTGCCTTTTGCTTTGGCTGAATCTGAGACCCACTTATCTCTGCTATGGTCACAATTCACCTTGAAAGCCAGTGGGGACATCTCTTTCAATAAAGAAAATGGGAACATGGTGGAAGATGTGAATCTGGCTGTGAGTATGAGTGTGTGTCTGTATAAGCACTTTTTAAAAGTGTTAAACAGAGGTTAAGGCAGGAGGATCACCTGAGCTAAGGAGTTTGAGACCAGACTGGGCAACATAGTGAGACACCATCTCAAAAAAATGTGATAAACAGATATGGTACACGTAAGGAAATCCATCATTGAGAAAATATCCTGGGCGTGTTTCCCTCTTCCCTCAGTGGTATTCTGTCCATATGTATTTATCCTTTCAGCAATCATTTTTTTCTTCTTTTACAGACTTCCTTGATTAACCACAGGGGCACTATTTTAGAAAATGGGATCTGGTGGTACATTTTATGTGTGGCAACAAACATTAGAATAATGTTTTAAAACAGATGCAATATACAATTTTTCAAGAGAGGAACTTTGAAGTGCTTCCTCCAGATTAGGGTCAAATCTCTTAAACTGGGTTTTATTTTAACTTATTTTAAAGTTTGACTATAAGACTCAATATTGTAAATGATCATTGCATTTTCCTGTCCCAAATGTATTATATTTTAATCCAAGACTATTTTGTGGATAATTTCAATCTTTGTTATAATATAGGAGAAACAAAATCATTCTCTAACTCCATGCAAGTCACAGAAGAATGGTTCCAAAATCCTCACTGGGGGTAGAAGTTTGTGATTTCTCTGGTTCTTAAGAATTCTTGCAAAGTTTTGTATAGAGCTTGATTCACAGTATATGCTCAATAAATATCTGATTGAATGAATGAATGAATTTTGGTCATAAGCTAATATGTCCTTGAGCCTGTGACGAGAAAATCTTTGATTCTCAGGTTAGCTAATGGAGTCACACTAAACATAGATAAAAGTCAATAAAGTATGAATAACTAATTTACAAACATTTATATTTCAGTGTTAGGAAATATGGTAAGATTAGGAAAACAGTTAAGACAATGATTTGTACAGAATTGACCAGTCCGGGCAATGAAAACTTCACAGATTACAGGTTAACAAGATTAAACATCACATATAACGTACATGTATGGTGGACTGCTTCTGATTTTGATATTAACATACCATCAATTGTACTTATGAGAAATATTGCCAGTTCAATTTTGAGTTATGAAATATATAATATTTTGATATGACATTTCAAATTACACATATCTCAGGCAGCATGCAGGAAAAATCATTTATTGTACATTTGTTAGGACACACCTTACCACAACTTTCCAGGTCTTGGTTGTTAGACCAAGAATATAGAAACCATTCAAATGATAGTATGGTTGAAGCCAGCAATTGCGTTTACTGGCTGAGAGCATTTCTGGTAAAAATAAAACTCTCTGAATTCATCCATTAACAAAATGCACAGTGATCCTAAATTCAATTCTTCAAAAATTGTTTGCCACAATTAATTTGCATTTATTGGTGATGTAGCAGCTGCAAGAAACTGGAATTCTCAGAGTTGGTGGTACATAGCAGCAGGAATTTTTTTCTTCTGTGGGCTCACATGATTACAACAAAGATGCTTACCCTTTGAAATCACATATTATAACAACAGCGCTATACAAACATCACAAGTATTTGGTGTTTCAGAGTCTTAACAAATATTATACTGCGATTTTTTTCACAAAGAGACTAAATTAACAGGCAGTGTAAATCACATACATCTTAAGATTTTAAAAATACATTTTATACAATAGGTTTCTAATTTTTTCACTAGCATTTCATTTTGGTGTTTTTGTGTCTTCATACTTATAGTCCTTGGATAAATTATGAGTCTCTGGCTCATGCCAAGAAAGTCAATAGGATTGATATTTCCCCGTAGGAATATGGCTGAGTGTATGTTGAATCACATAGTCAACAATGCAACATCTAATTTGTAACAGATTATTTTTAAAATTGAAATAAAATCTAATTACTTTAAAAGATAGCACTTGGAACAAAACCATAGGAAACTTTATTTACAAAACATCTGAATAGATTTTTAAATGGCTAGTTCTTGCTAACTGCACAACTTATATATCCTTGGTGCACATGGTCTGTTAACCTTCTGTACAACATCGTTAGACCTCTGAGTTAACTTACATGAGATGGTTAGGTGGGCAAATTAGATGGTAATTTCCATCCACTCAAGGTGCTTGAAAGGAAATCTTTTAATGCCTTTCCTGTTACACAAGATCTGTCATTAATGTTGGTGCCTTTAATTTGAAAAGATTATCTGAAATTCCCCAAATGTAATTTAGTGCAGTATAAGAATTATAGGAAAGGTTGATAAATTTACCACCAAACGTTATAATCCTAATCTAGCATTATGCAGTTGATCCAAGACATTGTACCTCTCATTTACAAGGCTTCTGTGTATTCCATTGGCTTAAAAAATATTTTCCTTGGTCCTTAGAAATACAAAATATTGATTTTCGAAAGATAGAGGAAGATTGGGTGAGCGTTCCTTACAATCACAATCATAATAAAAGAAGATAATCTACATTTTACAGATCATTAAACAATGGTCTTTGGCAGAAGACTTCATAAGTAACTTCCTCCACTTTTAACATTTCACTTAGGCCATTTTCCTTTTTAATGATATCAGGTATATGATCACTTGTTTACTAATATAGGTTAATAGGAAAACACTACAGTTACAAAAATATTAAACACATATTCTTTTTGAACATTAAATTCAAAGCATGTCTATTCACTGATACTAGAGAAGATATTTTACACAAGCATTTCTAAGAGTGTTGCTTAAGATCATCATTTCAACAATATGGTCAGCAAAGAGGGGGTGTGTACTTTTACTCCCCACGAAATTCTATCACTGAAACACACTGAAGGAATGTGTTGGAATCTTTTTGATTATTATACATTGTGTTTCCCACAAAATGAGTAATATCTGATGCATATACCATTGTGTGTGTGTGTGTGTGTGTGTGTGTGTGTACTGAAATGGCAAGTCTTAGAGATTACATTCACTGACGTGAAAGAATAAAAACTGAAAAATTCAGTTAAGTATCCAAAGGTATTACCCACATACCGCCACTCAGGCATTGCAAAGAGTAGTGATTTAAAAAATAGCTTTAGACATGTGAACCATCTTCAGGATCATCTAGAGTAAAGGATCATTAGGAGTACTTCTCTTTTCACAGTAAGATCTCCTTCTCTCCATTTTTGCCTCTCTTCCGTCTACTTCCTCTCTCTCTGTCTTTGAAAGCTCTTTGTGATGGGTCCTTTAAACTGTGAATATGCAATATGAACAGGCTGTTCTTTCCTTTTTTTTTTTTTTTTTTTACCTTGTACAGAGAATTCATGACCACCTCTTAGGAGAGGAGGTTTCTGGCACTGTGATATCCACCCTTCCTTTATGGATTGTCTGTTGTACTGGCTCAGTATGAGTTCAGTTTACCATCAAAGTTATCCACCAAGCTTATTCAACGGGAAAGGAGTGCCATCGGCAACCATCAAAGGTGAGAGAGAAGTTCTAGATTTGTTTCCTACCTGAATCTTCCCTTCTCGCCTGCCCCTCTGAGAGCTCCCTCAGAGGCACAGAACAGTGTTTTGTGCACGTCTTCAGCGTGTACGGTATGCAAGATCCTTCCCTTGCCTTTGTCTAGGAAGCTACCAATGTCTCCTCAGTGTGAGCTTCCTACTGTCCACAAAAATTAATAGATGAAACCCAGGGAAGTCCTGTTGTCCTAACAGTTGTGCCAACAATTATTATTATGGCTTATTGGAATAGTGTTGAATTGCACCACTGACATACGAAAATCACCAGGAATGACACCGAAAGGCAAGGCTTTGGGGGATTAGAAACAGTTATTTGTTACCTTCTAATAGTAAAGCCTTTATAACCTACCATATAAATAAATTTCTTGAGTATATGTAACTTTTTTACTAAGCTTTCTGAGAGAAATTTTTAATCTAGGCTTGGTTCAAGACTTCAAGACTTGAGCCAATAACACAAATCATGGATTGTGTACAAGAGTAAGCTGCCTTGGGTTTAAGAGCTTCTGTAAAAAAAATGAGAATGAAAACAAAAATCCACTATGGACTACAAAGGTCAGGGAGGGGGGCGAGGCTCTGAATCTTTATGGATCTGAGTGAATCCCTGTCAGTCTGATCCAGCTCCTTCCCCCAAAAAGGTGTATTTCCCATCACCAAAGTGGCCTGACGTTGGTGGTTACTCTAAGAAGTACCTTCTTAGTGAGGCTTTGACTTTGAGTGAAAGAGAGCATGTACAGATGGAGATGTACACAAGGGTGGGGACAGAGGAAGGGGGACTGTGCTTTAGTTGCAGCTATTTGGCGATCAGCTGTGAGAAAGAGGGACGGACAATGGGAAAAGAGCCAATGAGAACATGCTCTCGGTGACAGAGGATGGACACTCAAATGCTGAAGCTCTGACCAGCAAAAGGAGCGGAACACAGACTTTAGAGAGGCAGGTTGAAGACAGTATGAGACGTCAGTTATTTTAGTTCCTGAAAAAGAACAGCATTCCAAAATATCTGACAAGTTTGGCTTCTCCTAAGGGAGGCTTGGAGTGACAGTTATAGCATTTCTTTCCAGAATATCATTGTTGAACAGCTTACATTTTAGGACTCCTTTTACATATTTTGAGTTACTTTTCTGTATCAAAATGAAGAGCCAAATATATATGAGTATTTTAAGAAACCATAAATGTGATTTTTTTCAGGTTAGATTTAAAGAAACATACACGCATGTGCACATGTGCACACATGACCCACAATCTCAAGGCTAGGCTATTTTTATAAGCAAAGTCACTTTCTGACTCTCCAATTCTGCACCAACTCAAATGAGACACCATGGAAAGCAGCTCTCGGGGGACTCAGGGTGATGTCTACACTATTTATTGTTTTCAAGCTTTATGAGCCTTGTGAGTCTTTGAAAACATCTTCTAAAATTAAAACTCAGTCATAACTAGGAGTCCTTTTAGGTCCATCAGTACACACTCTTCAAACCAGTGGACTGCAGCATTAAGTATAACTCAGTACCTTTACACAATGGTTTAGCATTAAGGCAAATGAGCCTGAGCAAATCAATTAGGAGACAGGAGTCCACGGTCATTTTCTAGACCCAGAGGCAGTGAGGCAAAGCAGATCAACTGTTGGTTTTTTAAAAGAACTAGAAAAGCTGATTAGAAATGTCTCTGATTGGAGAGCCTGCCTGAAGCTCAGTTATGCCAGGTAAAAAAAATATTTGTAAGGATTAATTTTCCTTAAAATTATATTTTAAGTCTGAATGGTGGACATTTCTTCCCATAAATCTGAATGTGTTGTGCCTCGAAGGAACTACATTTAGGCTTTAAGAAGAAGAAGCAGAGCTAAGCAGTGGGCAACATTGACTCTTCTTGACCACACAGAACGTTGCACAGTAGATTAATGGTTCTCAAACTTGAGCATGTGTCAGAATCATCTGAAGGGCTTATTAAAACCCATATTGCTGGACTCCCAGAATTTCTGATTCATAGACCTGGGCTGGGGTTTCAAGTGGGACTGGATAATTTGCATGTCTAACAAATTTGCAAGTTGTTGCTGATGATGCTTGTCGGGGGACCAAACTTTAGGAAATGACGGCAGTAGCTTATTTTAAGTCACCTTAATTGCATTCCCAGAACAAAGTTTTTCCAGGTGGAATGTGAAGGTCAATATTGGATTTTTTCCCCCCACACATTCTTATAATATAGTTAAGGGACAGATTCTATTGGTGCTAGTTTAATTACAGAGAATTTTCAGGTTGAGTTGTTTATCAATATATAGATCAAACATATTAAATAAAAGATGATTCAAGCTCATGCTCTTTCTGTAAAGAGAATATGATTTTTCTATATTATTATATATAAATCCCTAAAAGGCTATATGTGGAAAATTCTATGGCCTCTCTTCATAGAGTATTATTTTAGTAATAGCATCACAATTCTCTCTTGCCCTGTGGGTGATACTCAATCGCCTCAGTATGATTACCAGAACAACTAAATCTGCTCACCATTTCTTGACTGAACACACACTAGGGCTTGTTGACTTGATGTTTTTCTTGTAAAATCCTTTTTAAAGTATATCCCATGCAAGGACCTCTATAAAAGAGTAAACGGAGGGAAATAACATTAAGGGTTAACCCTTGAAATTCAGTGGGTGAAGAATTAAGTTGAACAAGCTGTCAGCACACATAATTAAAAACCACTGTTTGTTTGACTGACAGGTACAGGTGAGTCAATTCAAGAGGCAGGCTTGGTGGAAGGAGTTGCAGAAGACAGATGAGATTATGTGTGAATGAGCAGCTGCCCCTGTGGAGGAAGGAGGGCTCAATCTATTCACAGATTTGCTTCCTTCAACAAACACCTGCCTCTGATTGACAGCTCTGCCAGGATTGCTTAAGGCAGAAAATGCTTACGGTGCATATTTGTTTTAAAAAAGATGGAAAAAATGATCTTTTCAGTTTAGCATTTCCTGATCAAATCTGAAATGGGGGTCAAATTTAATGTGAGAAGCTTATCGACATACAGAAATACAGTGCCTAGTGCAACTGAACAGCAGCTCTATATAGAAATGCATAATGAGAAAAGGAAATGTATAATGATAAAATTATAAAGTAATTTTATCCCTAGGTAGAAGTCATAGAAATTGCTATAGTTATAACAAAAATATTACCTATTTCAATTTTCTGTCTCAACATCAAGGCTCACAAGACACCTTATCTGTAGCAATGTCAGTAATTTTTATTTACCTCTCCGCCTGACAAATTTAGCTTTGTGACTCAGTGCTAATGAAGCTGAAATGTATTATTGCTATGATGTTGAAATCGGTTTTGCCATTTCCGATGACATTCTGTGATTCCTTCAAGAGGAAGCTTACATTCCACTAAACCATTCTTTGTTTATATAAGCAGAGTTCACTGTGCTTGCTTTTTCTTTCTTTATTTCTTCTCCCCATGGAAATGTCTACATTCTCTTGCTGTATTTCTCTTGCAATTTCATATTGCTAATGAGGTATTTGGGCTGTGGCAGACCAGTTGATTGCTAGGGGCAGGATTTAAGTCTTTTTGGCAATCTTTCTGAGTAGTCATTTTCTCCATAACAAGGGAGGCATTTAAAAGACAGTTGAATCTGTAGCAAATGAATTTTGTTTTTATCTTCCTTTGGAATACTTGTACCTTTAAATATCTTTCTGCCTGGTTATTGCACATCCTCTTTGTAATTCACATACTTTAGTAAAAAATAACTGCTGTCAGTCTCCTTCTTTTAAAAGGTTAAGCACAAAGAATGAAAAATAAAAGTGGAATTATAATGGGAAACTGTGTGAACTTAAAGTTTACATTTAGAAGCATAGTGAATTCAGCTTCAAGAAGGTCACTGATTTGGAATCCATTCTGATCTCAGTACATTTTCTATTTTATGCCTTTTGCAAAGGAAGAAAGCTTCTCACTTCCCTTGGGGGAAGGGAGATTTCTTTCCAGCAATGCACATAGAATTATTTTAAAATAGATTGTTTGGCTAAATTTCTGTCAGCTTTCACGTGGTTTTATTGGCTTGACACTTGTGCTGGTAATCACGCATTATGGGGAGTAAATGGTTCACAACTTAAAGCACCTTTAGCTCAGACCCTCAAGCAGGTGATATCAGGGAAGTACTGATTGATCGTGTAGGGCTTGACGCATTCTGGAAAATCAAGCTAACATTTCATTTAATGATGAGGAAATTCAAATCTAGAGAGATCAATTAAACACTCATTTTCAAAAGAGAAAAGCCTTTGGGTCTCCTGTGATTATTTGATGTTAAAATGAAAAGAACGTGTGTACTCAGAAATAGGGACTGAGGTCGCCTTCTCTAGTTGGCTGTTAAAAGATGGAAGCTGGAGTTGTTAACTCACTAAGATAGAGTCAGATGCCTCAAAGAGCACAGCAAGAGTTAAGAAACTCCAGTGATGAATTAGTATCAATATCCAATAAAAAAAGCAGCAATAGTGAAGCAAAAGATCTTTGTAAGAAGCTTTTTAAAAATTTGAAATGTTAAATAAAAGACCATGTGTCACTTTACACAAGGTTTGGCTTGTGGTAGATGGTGGATGTGTTAGTTGAGTGTGAATCCATTTATCTCACTATTGAAAGAATATGAAATGAAGAAAATTAATATTTCTGTTTCTATTAAAGGAAGATTTCTTGATAGATTTCACAATGGCCCCACTAAGCAGTCTCAAATTGATAAAATGCCTTTAGACCAAAATGGAAGGTTAATTCAATTAGAATGCCATGATGAGACTCTTCCTGACCAAATCTAAGACTAGTGTTAATTTTTTTAAATTGCTCTGTCTTGCATTCTTCATACCATCTTAGGTGCCTCATACAATATTTTGCACAATATAAATGCTTGAGGTTTATGGAATTGTATGTCTGAAAAAATATAATAGAGTCTAAGTTTTGATTTTAAAATTGCTCCACTGTCTTGACTGTATAGTTTTTGTCTGCGGGTGTTTTTTTAAAATTTTTAACTGAATATAAAGTCAGTCAATGATCTTGGAAGACAGACTTGCTAAACTGACTAATTTTTTTGTTTTTCAGTTTAACTTCTTTGTGATTCTTCTTACTTAGGTAATTATCCAGTTGATACTTATCTAGCTTCAGTCACTTTAAGAAAGCTATTTGGTGAGTACAATGTGAATATAGAGACAATCAGAATGGTGTGTGCTTTTGTACAAAACTTCTGGATCAATCAATGAGGCACCTGGCATTTTTTTCTTTTTTTATTCTGTGTGTTACAAGCTCTGGAATGGCTGTTCTAATTCTCTCAGGAGAATTAGAAAATAAAAGGCAGAGTCTGGAGCTACGTCACTATCCTCCCACAGAATGAGTATGGGGAATATTCCACTGGGAACTAAGACAGATAAAAACTTACCAGGAAGAGCAAAACATCAAGAGAGTCTGACAAAAGCTCTGCCTCCTCTATAACCCTGTAGTCTGTACAGAATCTTTCTTTCTTCTTCATTGTTTTCAAATGTTATTAAATATCTTGCCAGTTGCTTTAAAGGGACCCAAACCATTTCTGATTTCTGCACAAAACAAATGCAGTCTTTGGGTAAAGGTATAATAATATTATCTACGATTCTGACGTTGGTTAGTGGATGCTTTAAGCTGTGAAGAGGTATGAATTGATTCTAAACAGCGATAAAGAGATTATTATTTTCATTTTACTATGCTATGACTTCTAGGGTTGAAGTGTCAGAATATTGTCTTGGAAGGAAAAAAATAAAAGGTTATAGACTCTTCATTACTAGGTTCAATTCACTTGTCTGTGCTGCTCTGAGTGTCTTTAAACATTGGTCCATGGGAACACGTTTGAAATGATAGGTTCACTCTCCATGCAGGCAACGAGGCCACAAGCATGTGATTTGAACTGCATGACTCTGGAAAGGTTTAGGTCAAACAGAACAGACTGGTTCAGAGCAGAAAGGAGTCACTGTCGGTAATGTCCACATCAAGTGAAAAAAATACTTTTGGCATTGTTCTAATGCTCATAAACCACATCCAGCAAGGGGGAGAGCTGAGGTGGTGGCATGGCTTGAGGACTGGGATTGGCCCCATCTACTCTGCCTAGTTCCTGACTCCATCTGGTAACCCCCTGGTGATGTTAAGACATTAACAGTGCTATGTCTCCCCTGCCCAGATGTTTGTTTGCCTCTAGACACTGTGTGAATGGGAGAGGGGAGGCAGAGGTTGGGCACTGATGTGTTACTAAATCCCGTGTCTTAATTAACACCCGCTTTCCGGATAGCTTTGCAAAAATGCAATCTTTGCTTCAGATTTGACATTTAAAACATCTCTCTTTGCTTTGTGCTTAAAGTTTAAAAATTCGGTCAAAATGCTAAAAGTGATAAGCAAACTTAGCCCATTTTAAAAGGAAGGACAACTATTTTCCTTTTGACTTTTCTCTTGCCATTTGCAGTTATTTCTGAAGAATGTATATTGGGATTAAGAGTGAGAAGTAGGATAAGAGGGTATAGAAGGAGAGTTGCTGATGCAACCACTGCTAACAGCTTCTTTGGGTGCTAAACTCATTTTGCAACCAGTTATGGAAAAAATTTCCAATCCATTTTGATGAGAAAGGTACCTTTTTATTTTTTAAAGGCAAATCTGTGCAGAATTTGTGAGAACAATTTGAGAATATCCAGAATATTTTAAGCCTCATACATACATTTACCATAGCATTATCTGTCTCAAAGACGATATGGAGTTTCGAATTTCCTATAGGATTATTGATGGCAGTAGAAACCTTGTTCTCCTCAGAGGTTTGGATTGAAACTTTAAAGACAATATTTTCTTGCAAATTCAATGACAGTTGTAGCTAATAAAAATAACTTTTGGTTTTCATATGGCGTTGTCCTTTGCTTAGTGTCAATGCCACAGAAGTTCTGTTGATGAAATAGTAATAAAATAAAGTCTTTCCACTATTTCCAAGGGTCAACGTCTCAAATAGAGTCCAATATATAATGAAGCAATTGGTTACATAGGTTCTAGTGACTTGGCATTGCATTACTGCCTCCTCTGCAACCCCACTTGGAAAAATTTCATGCGCCAGTGGCTGAAAGGGCTAGTTTGCTTGTTAGTAGGACCTTGGAGGGACAATGCTGGGATTATGCTCAGTATATATGAAAGTTGAGGGTTGGTTCAGCTGAGAAAATCTAAGCTAAACTTCAGCCAGCAGAGGATACTCATGGCGGTAGATGATCAGGTATCTGTGGCAGGACTAGGTGCGGCTCCTATTTATTTTCCCCCAACTTGCCAAAACACATTTTTAGAAAATGCTGACTGGCAGCAGGCATGAGAATCTGCCTGCTCAGTGCTGTGTTTCGAGGGAAACTATAAAATCTCAGCCTTTTGATGCCCTAGGAGTAGACCTCGACCAGGATGGTATTTTTAAGGGCTGTTTTCATCACCCTCCAAAAGTCAGAAAGAAACTAATAGACCCTGAAGACAGTCTATCAGAAATGCTTGCTACATAAAGTAACATGAATTTAAAAAAATTTACTTCTGATTTTAGAAGGATCCATAAAATTAATATTATTCTAAGCAGTTTTCAAACAACTTCAAATTTGCATCTTTAGCTAAAGAGGGGAAAAAAATCAGGCATGTGTTTTCTTCCATGCTTCTCCACCTTTTTCCATGTACGAAAAAGATCTGATAAAAAGGAGTATGCGCCTGACATGAGCTTTTAGGGCAATCCTAGCCATCCAGAAATGCGGTTCAAGATATTTGACACACATCATCTATTTTTGTACTTATGTACATATCTCTATGCTCTAGGGAGAGATGGGATGGGGGATCTAACGCTGAAACAATGTCTGATTCCCATAGAAATAGTCTTCTAATTACCATTCCAAATCTTTTCTGTTTGCTTTTGCACTGGGTGAAATGGAAACTTATGGTAGAAAGAAGATTGAAAACAACACTAATATTTGCTGTGCATTAAAAAGCCAGTGTTTCAGAAACCGTTTAACCACTGACAGATCTGTCTGGGCCTTGTGGCTTATTTAAGCTAGACTCAAGTTCAATATCCCATCTGAGGTATCAATTATTTAAATATTAACATTAATTCTGAAATGTGAATAACAACATCAAAATGGAATCCACCTTTTATAAATGAAATTGTTAAATTATCAAGTTGTAAAGCTTTATGGCCTAATAAAAATGTTTATGGCCTACAAAAAGGAAGAAATGAAAATTATTGAACGCATTTTTTTATGAGAGATCTGCATAGGTCCAGGGTATTCTACAAAATTAATAATATGGGAAAGTGTCCCAAAAGCATACTTTGATTGCCAGAGCCAAGAATTATGTATACCCAGCTTTGATTTTCATATACAACCTGAGAATGTAAGTTTCAATTGTATCATTGTTTCTGGAAACTGGGAATCTATTAATATAACACTTATATGTAATAGCTTTCAAATATCTTAGATAAGGGTAATCTATGGTTAAATCCTACTTAACACATTTTCTTTGTGCCAATTCTCTCATTTTTAAATATGTTCTTGTCAACAACACAGGCAATTATCATCCAAAATGCCAAATTACTCAATTATGGGGGCATTATTTCAGTGTAAAATCTTTCCAGATTTCTTCCTTGGAGTATTTTTCAAAGTTTAACGTTAAGGTGAGTATAGAAAGGTACAGAAAGGAACCTATGGAGAATATTATTTTTCTCAAAACTAGCCATCTGGATCACATCACTTTTATCTTTAATATTTATACAATTTTAGTTTATTCTTTGTTTTTTAAGTAGGATATTTCAAAAAGTGGTTATGCACCTGGTTATTTCATAGAACTGTTCTTTCCATTTAAAAAGAATGGGATACAGAGTTAAGTATCCAATCTTCACATTAGAAGGTGGGTGAAAAATTCTCCTTAGAAAATTTATCTCTTGTCCTACTTTTTGGCTTCAAGGATTCTAATAAAAAGTTCTGTTAATTAAAAGCAGGTTAGGAATGAAGTGAAAGGTCTCTGAAAATCTCTGGGTGGGATCCTTCTAGGTTAATAATTTCCAGTATAGAAGGATGTAGAATCATTTTAATAAATTAATTCCCCCACCTCTGAATGCATTCTTGAATTTGGCTAGGTAAATCTGTCTTTGCAGTCATCAAATTAGGAGGCCTGGGCTGTGTATTAACTGTCAAAATTGACAGAGTAACACTGAAGTTAGCTAATTTCTCTGTTGGTGTGTTTTTGGTAATTAATGTGAACTCTCCTATTTTTTGTAAATCAGGAATATAATACCCACAAAGAAGCATTTGGCTCACTCATATTTCTTAGATGCATGGAAGCTATATATTATGTTTTTCTATGGTTATATATTACATCTTTGTAGAAATGCTCATGGAGATTGGGGGTGTGTGTGCTGGTTCTCATTCCCAATCCATACCTACATAAATTGATAGAATAAAAGGCTTGGTAGATGGGTGCTAAAGTATGATAAATGTGATTCAAGAGTTATAAAATCAAGAGTACCGTTGTAGTGCGTAACTGCCGTTGGGTATAATCTGTCCTACACATTTATAGAGGTACCACACTATGTCCTAATGACTGATTGCTAGGTGGAATATCATCATATTTGGTTTTTCCCGTCACAAGTTCATTTTCAGAAAAACATGCCCTGAGCAATTCCTTTTAGAATGAGCCTTTTCTCCATTTCTGAGAGGTAATAGCATCACTAAGGGTAATTGAGTATACTGGGAGTAGCCATAGAAGAACTACAAAGATTGAGATTAAGGAAAGGAAAGATTACAATTGCATATTCCCAAGGGGACAACTCTGACTCTTTGAAAAACATTAGGGCAGCATGATTGTAAAGAATGAGAACCAGCCAAGCAGCTGAAATACTGCACGGATCACAGATAGACAAGGCGATTTCAGGCTAGCAAGTCTTCCTGAAAAGATAAATTTAACTACTTGAGGTTTTGAAGTTATAAAGTAATGCTCTTTCTTAAAAATAAATAAATCAAAATAAACAATTTATATGACCACTGATTTAAATGTCCCTTAAGAGATTAAATCAGAGAACCTTTGACAAAACTGAAAATTTGGAGAGCCTCTGAGTGCATCTCTTTGGACACTTGGCAGGTGGGGAAAAGTCACAGAATGCTAGATACTTACCATTTCTTGGGCTGGAAAGCTGTAGCACTGTTTCCCTTGGGAGTTCTATAGATAAGACACTCTGCTTTGTGAGATAATTAACCATGGCCTGAATAAGCTCCAAAATTGAAATATCTAACTATTTCAATTATTTATCCTTCCCATGCTATCCTTGTAGGTGTAATACCATCAGGATTGCCCAACACTTGAGATGTTCTGTGTGATTTGAAGACAATGACATGGGTAGAAGTGACAAGTACATAATGGTTAAAAAAAAAAAAAAAGCAGAAATGCAATCCATTAACAAAAATCTGTAGGTAGATCTGAAAAAAATTGAATGAATCCACTCAAAACAGAATGTTTCTTTTTCTGTAAGACATACATGATTTTTTGTGTCTCCTCTGCATAATGCACTCACCTATTTGTTGATTAACATTCACATTGACCTTTGCTCAGTTTTACCAGCAGCTAGAATGCAGTGGCCAAGCAAGGTGATTACTACAACAAAGGCTGAATGCCACTTGTAGGTCAGGGTTGTAGGTCAGGGTGAAATCCAATATTACACATTGTCAATCATAAAATGGCCAAATGTTCTTAAAGTCATGAAACTACACTTGAGACTTGCTCTGCATGCAACTGTCCAAAATCAGAGAGAGAAAATCAGAATCAAAAGAGAGACTCCACATCTTGAGCCCAGAAACATTGAAAGAAGTCTTAAAGGGGCTGATTTGGGTTCTTGAGAAGGTGAAGTTTTGTCACTATCAGAGAACGGAGGGCTTCATCATCTACCAGGGAATTTTCTAATTGCTTCCACAAAGTTATCAGATGTATGCAGAACAAACTAGTTAGTCTCATTTTATTTTGACAGGTTAGGATCAGGGTCCTTGGGCTGCAGAATCACCAGTGAATCAAACTCCCTGTGGAACAGGCAGTGTGTGTTGGGTGGTGAGTTTTCATTAACATTGAGGCCACTAGGGAAGGTGCTGCGTCAGGATTCTCGTAGTGGATGAGAGCCACCTGTCAGAATCTCTGCAGAGTTGTTTACAACAGAACATTTTGTAATTTAATTTCATTTTTGAAAAGCAACAAAAAATGAGTGGAATTATGCTGTGTACCACAGAGAGAGAACAAAGTACTATAAATCTTCACTGGTGGAAGTGGAGAATCAGAAAATTTGAACAAATTAAGATTCGCTTATAGAAAGTTGAGAATCATTGGGCCACAGCATTTTGCTGAAGGGATGTTAAATGGTCAAGGACACTCTCGTCATTGAATTACTCTTTTTGCTGTTTAAAGAAGTAGGTGTTGGCTGCTCATTTTGTGTTAAGTCAAAGGTTGATACCTAGGCGATATATCAATTGTTTGATATAATAAAATATTTAAATTATACCTTATTTCTTTCACACGTGAAAGTGTGCTACATATGACAACATATAAGAATATAATGAGGAATTCTAAAGAAAATTTTAAAGATGATAAGATGAATAAAGCATCATTTACATGTACACAGTAGACAGATTGTATCTGTTGTAGTAAGAACTAAATCCACTGATATTAATGTAAACTTGCAAATAAGTACATGAACTTTTTTTTTTTTGAGACAGACTCTCACTCTGTTTCCTGGGCTAGAGTGCAGTTGCATCAGCCTAGCTCACAGCAACCTCAAACTCCTGGGCTCAATTGATCCTCCTGCCTCCCTCAGCCTCCTGTGTAGCTGGGATTACAGGCATGCACAACCATATCTGGCTACTTTTTAAATTTTCTGTAGAGATAGGAACTCACTGTGTTGCTCAGGCTGGTCTCGGACTCCTGGCCTCAAGCAATCCTCCCACCTTGGCCTCCCATAGTGCTAGGATTACAGGCATGAGCCACCACACCCAGCCTTAAGCACATGAACTTTAGAAGTCATATTTTTTTCCCCAAAATGGTTATTCCATTTCTGTTGCCACTTCTTCCTATCCTATACTATTTTGATTGTATGATACATGAAGTCAATAACTTATATAATTAGAAATTACTAATGTAAGGCATTCTACTGGGAATCAAGAAAAATACAGTATATGAAACTAAAAGAGCAATTTACTTAGGTATCCCTTGGAAAGCAATTATACCTCCAGTGCTCAGTTTTATTGGGGTTGATTGATTTGATACAATCCTTTGCATGCTAAAAAGTTGTCTGACACGTAACTCTTCATGGGTTTATGTTCTTGGATGCAGAAAGAATGTAGATAGAGTCATACTAAACAATGTGAAAAAAGAATAGTGAAATGGAGGAATGTGCAACATTTATCTTAGCACTGCAGGATAGACCAATTTTCTGACAGCGTGTTCTCTTGGGACATTACAAAGAGAACACTGCATGACCAAAGGGTTGACATTTGCAAGAGTGTGGTTACTGGATGTCTGCTTTCTTTCTTTTGGATGAGGATACCAATTGCACAATAATTTCTTCTTGGTCTTTATTTCTTCAAAACATGAAAACAGAAAATGAAGTAGATGACAATGAGAAGAGAGAAAACATTCCATACAGAAAATGCCGTATTACTAGTGATTAAATCAGAAACAATTAGAAACTTTATTTGTCTGTGTCAATAATGTGTACCATTTATAAGGAACAGCACAATTAGTGCACTTTCCCCCCTAAAGCTGTGCACAATACACACAAAATAAAATAATCAAACAAATAAAATGAAATAATTTTACACAACTATAATAATTAATAACAACCCTGAACAACCAGAATCATATTTTCCTATAGCATGAAAATTTAAAAAGCAAACAAACCAAAAAGCTTTGAAATTGAAATTGACCAACAGCAAGAATTTCTTAAAGTCCTCTGTGAAAATTTGCTACAGGATTACTGACATTCCTAATATGGCTAAGAAATGAGTGCAAAATCTTTCTAATGTTTAAACAACTATATCCCTTGGCTATATTTACTTGGTGTTTCTAGGCTAGATTTCCACTTAGTAAATCTCTGGGGGGAAAAAAGGATGGGTTAAAGTGTGTCCCCCCCAAAAAATTAGGTCACCAATGTTGGTGGGCCATGACAGGTTAGTGGTAGGCCTCTAAGACAGATAAGGAATCCTAAAGGTGTGGGCCATGAAAAAGTACTGTTGCCAACAAAGATAAAAACTGGGATTAACTGAACATTCTCAGTGATTTGGATCATTGACCTGATTGCCCTTCTTGGTTTAAAATGGGAGGATGTACATGTCTGCATGTTGGCCAGTGTTAAAGAGGGTGCTTTTCCAAACCTATGCTTTATACTCTCTTAGTTAAAGAAAATCTTGGCTATGTGGGCAATTGCATTTGTGCAGTTTCAGTGTGTTTATGTCAAAGAAGTTTCACAATTGTGTTTTTCCTTATAAGATAAAACTGTTCTCATATGGCTGCCTTAACCTTAACTCGTGATAACAGCAGTCACATTAACTGCAATACCCCTGAAGGCAGTTATCTGGGCTGTCGTGTTCATGATTTAGTCCCTAACAAGTTTCATACCACCTGGCATATTGAGTGGGTAACTAGCATTTAATTATTCATTCAATCACCAAATGATGTTTATTAAATGTTGAATGATCATGATTACTGAGTGGAAGAAGAGAAAATAAGTTTCAACAACTTTAATTCCTCAGGTATCTCTGAATCAGTCTAGAGGGCCAGGGATGTCTCCATCCTGAGACTCCTTATAAATAGAGAAGCCTCTCCACTTTGGAATCTTGGGTTTATCCATGTTCTTTGGTATTTTGAAATAGAAAGAGCCATTCCTTTTAAAGGGTTAAGAAAACCTCCCAGTGCAATCCTCCCGGGAGGCGCTAATGTCACTGAATTGCCTTCTCTTCCATCGTAAGTAGAGGAGACGCACTTCTGAAGGCCTGTTGGTCTCCCTGGCTTCTTTCTGAGTCAGGAACTACTGATCTAATCAGAGGGGGTCTAGACTGGATAGTGAAATAAACAGGGCTCGAAATAGCCTTTTACATAAAAAAATAAAACGAACAAACCAGCACTATCTACCATCTGTGCCAGACAGAGCAGATGTGAAATAAATACTTTGGAGGGAAGGGTGTTGTGGAAAGGGTGGCTCTGAAAGCCCAGGCACATCTAACGCATCCACGTTTCTACAAGGCCTTTGCCCGTGGCCTTCCTGAACTCATGGGTGATTCTCAGAGGCCTCTGATGTGTTCCACATGGCTAATTTTCCATGAAGGGCTTTGTAGTTGGCCTGTTATTGTCTCAATAACTTTAACTTCTCCCCACCTAACAGTTATTGCTTCTTAGAAATGAATGTGCAGATCCATGAACAATAAGCCATTTTTCTCCTTTTGTCCCTAGTAATAAAACTCAGTAACGACACAAAAGTAACAACTCAGGTGAAAAGAAAACTCACTTGTGTCTTCAATGTCCAATCAACGTTGCTGAATGGGAGAACAGTATATACTATACTCTACTATGTACAGATACACTTTGTTTTGTTTTATTTGTTTTTCATCCATGCACTGTGTAACAGGTATCACAACAACATTTCCAAACAGGCACATGAAGAAGGAGCAAAGGTTCAGTTTATGACTGGAACAGGACTGTGCAAGCCATGGATGCCTTTGAAAATAAAACTGACGGACAATCCCAGGCAACAGCAACATGGGACTGGGACACATATTATGCAAATGGAAAAGGATGATGTGCTTTTTGAATGGGGTCATTCTTCCTGTTTGCATGGGGGATGGCATGGGTAAGAAGAAGAGGGTTGGAATGGGACACTTAGGGGGTTAACTGGGCTGGAATGCTAGAATAAGGGCCTTGCTAATCACAGTCCAGAGCTAAAGAGATAAGAAATAAAGGATTTTGCATGTTCCTGGGAATGTAGGCACATTATCTCTGTACCTGTTGAACAAGAGTGCCACATATCATACTCTCAAATGTCAGACTATAATAGAACCATCCCATTTCCTGGCTCTATTCTAGCTCCTATGCTGCTTCTTGGAGGCAGTTTCACCTCGGCTCACATTCCAGAAATAAACTTGAAATTTGGTAATATAGTGAAGACATGCTTCTTTCTTCTTCCATGCCCAGATCCTTTCTTAATCCAAAATAATTTTTAAAGTGTTTGGAGGAGGTGAGAGGAATCTTAAAATTTAAATTTTTGCCAAAAAACCATTTACATTTGGATGGTTCATCACCTCCCACAAAGAGAAGCAACAACCCTGACCCTCCCAACAGAAAACAAAACAAAACAAAATAAAACAAAAGTAAGAGCCGAAGATCAACCACCTCCCCAATCCCACTGGAAACAAAATCAAAAACAAGAAAACAAATGAAAGCCTTAACGATTTGTGAACCTGGAGAGAGTACAGCCCTTCCAGGCTGCGCTGTAAAGAGGGCCTTGCCTCCGTGCCTTGTTCAACACGACGATGACCCTGGGAATGGGAGGTGATGCTTTCTTACTTCGGCCCTAGTACAGAGTATGCTCTTGAAGCTGGATTCCATCAGCAGGTAGGTGAACATGACAAATGTCAGTTTCCTCTGTTCGTTATACATAATTTTTTATGTATATATATGTATATATATATAAATTTACTATATCTGATTGTTCCTTTAGAAGCCTTTTATGTGGCAGTAGGCCTCCAGGGAGGAGAAGAAAATGTACAACAGCCACAGGAGCACAAAGAGGGAGGACGTGAGGAGCTTGGCAGTCCGGGGCCCACCCAGCTCACCTCCGATTTCTGGCCTCCGCCGATACAGCAGCACCCCCACATTGATGAAAGCAAAAATGGTGAAGAGAGTGACAGAGAAAGCTAGCGTGCCAGGGGACACTTTGAACTGTTCCCCATTGGCCGCGTGGTAGATGGCAGCGATGGACCAGGCCACGCCGATTCCCAGAAAGACATTCACCGCGTTGCTGCCAGTGACGTTACCTATGGATGCGTCTGCGTACTGGTCCTGGGTGGCTGCCACTTTGCTGGCAAATGTGTCTGCAGAGGAAGAAGAAAAAGGCAATGACACTCAATGAAACTTTTAAAGATGTCTGTGGAGAGACAGAAGCTCCAACCATGTACTGTAGATTCAAACCCTGGCTATAAACCCAGTGACCAAGTCGGTTTTGATGTTCCTTTGAATCAGAGTCACGTGGTAGCAGGATCTAGATATTGGGCGTCACGTGTTTGGTGCTGGCTGTGTTATGGACTGAGAAAGGGATCTTGGTCACGTTCTTTGTCCACAGATACCACGTGTTTTTGTAACATTGAGCTTGCAGGGCAATATTTTTCCAAGAGTAATCGCAGCTCACCTACATCAGAATCAAGTGGGATTCTTTTAAAGAATGAATATTACAAGACTCCATCCAGCTGTGCCAGGTCACAGTAACTGGGGCCCAGGAATCTATTTTAACAGTATCCCGAAAGATTCTAGGTCATGAAAGTTTGAAAACGGCTGTTGCAGGGTATTACTAAAAGATGCTGTATCAGCAGCTCTGGTTTATAGATGAGAAAGTTAAGGTGTCAGAAGAGATTTCCAAAGATTCAAGAGCAAGTCAATAGTGGAATTGAAAAGAATCGAACTACGATAATAGCTGACATTTGCCTAGAGCCTTACAAATTCGCCTGTATTACTGCATTAGTTGTGATGATTCTAGGAGGTGAGGAAACCAGGCTGAGAGATGATAAGCAGTGGGTGCAACATCACACAACTAGGAGGAAGCCATGTTGGGGCTTGAGCTCCCACCTTCTGTCTTCACGGCTAATGCCTGTTCATAGAGCCATCATTCCTTTCACTGTGTCATGGTTACCAATGATCATCCTCAAAGCTCTTAGTTCACCAATAATCTTGAATGTATCTCCTTCTGAAGATAGGAAAGCCATGATCCACTACAGGTGGTCCAGCAGCAGTAACTTATACTTCTTGACGAGTACAGCACAGGAGTTTAGAGCACATTTGAGCCTGAGGGTTTCAAATCCTGCCTTCACAACCGACTGTGTGACCTTGGACAGATTGCTTAACTTGTCTGATCCTCAATTTTCTAATCTTGAAAGGGGGATAGTGATGCCTACTCCAGAGTGCTGTTGTTAGGCTGAAATATTATATGCAAAATGCTTTTTATGCTTTTTGGCATAAAGTAAGAGTAGCTCTTTTCGTTGTTTTGGAAAGATAATGTAAATAGAGCAATCTGGAACTGTTTAGAAGTTGAGGTGGGATCTCAAATCACTCCCTTTATTAAGCATGTAAACAAAACTTAACTTACATGGTATTAAATTCTTGTCCATACGATGCCTGGTTACTGACATCAAAGTCCTTTTAGCTAACTTCGCAAAATACCTTGCACAGTAGTTTTATAGTAGATAATAATAGCATTGAAATTGAACTCACATTTGCAAAGCCAGTAACAGCAAGGATTTTCTGACTAGAAGGTGTTGTGTCATCTGCTCTGGTCCTCTGGAGGTCCCCAGCGTGCTCTGAACATGCATGCAGCTAGTCATGCCATACCTAGACTAGCTTCTCCATTCTGTTGTTATTCTGTCACCACCGTCCTTGCTCAGTAAATCTCCAATGGGGACAATACATGAAGCATGTAAGCTTATACCAGCCTGTAGATTCTCATGCTTTACAAGGGACAAGGTTATTTAGGCTGCACAGAGGCTACTGCATCTGCAGTATCATATTCTTTCTGAAAGGGACTTGGTCAACCCTGAGGGACTGTCTCATTGATTCTGACCTCTGGCTGTGATGGACAGCAGCTTTGGTTACTAGTTTATAATTAAAGAAATAAAGCAAACACTGCTTATTCCATGCCAGACACTATGCTACACAGGTTACATGTATAGTCTCATTGAAGCCTCTCATAAACATTATAGACCTGGGTGTTATTATTCCCCTTTTATAATTTTGGAAACTAAAATGCTGTGATATTATGCCTCTTGGACAGGGTGTTAGTCAGGACAATGAGAACTTCTAAACCAAGACTGTTTGATTTCAGGTCCCATTCTCAGTCCACACCACACCGCCCACCCAGGAAGGCTCAAGCTTTCCTGTCTCTTAGCCCATTTCATCCTCCTCATCCAGTTCCTTCTACTCAGACACACTGAAGCAGGGTCTCACTAAATGCTCTTTGCTACATCGCGGGGACAAAGACTGAGGACGGTCTGGGCACTTTACCAATCCACCCTCCTGGATTGGCGCTGAGCACACATCCATGCAGCCCAACCAGGACCATCACAGACACTGATGAGAAAAAGCAAAGCGAGACAAATCTTAATGGTCTCTTGCACTTCATTATTAAGAGTTAATAGGAGCTGCTACAGCAGCAGCCTTAAAAAAAAAAAAAAAAGAGAAGTCATTTTTCTTTTCTTTTTCAAGGGCAGGCAGCAGAGCAAAGAAAGTAAAGAAGCAAGAGTCCAAGGTGGAGAAAGCGGCTTACAGCTCAGCTGCTGCTGAGGAACACCTGAGATGTGATTCTGAGCGGAAATGGCTGCTAGCACCAGCTGGTGGGGAACAGATGGCCACGTTAGGTGGGGCACTCAGGGGACAGAGTATTCCCTCCTTCTGCTGCAGAACTGGGTGACCTGGAGCTGTTCCACAGCACACGCCTGCTTACCTCCCCCGACACCTGGTGCATAGCACACTGGACTTCCTGGTACCCTATGGCCACTCAGAAACCCTGGACCTTCTAGATGGCACCTCTGCCACCGCACCAGAAGAGAAGGAGATATAAAATCAAAAGATTTTGGGGGAAGTCCTTTAGGCTAAAATGGGGAGCATACTTGGTTCTGCAGCAAATTCCTCTCCCTCAAGCCATTTTTCAGTAGCCTATTAATGTGAACATTGCATGAAAATTCTTACTTGCAATGATATGTTCTGCTTTTCAAATGTATCTTTCTGGGATCCCTAAAAAATAATAGCCAAGCTGACTAGCTTGTCACATAAATGAAACATGTTTTGGGTCTCTTTGAGTCTGGTAGGTTTTATTTACCTGGGTTAGGCATCAGACCTTTTGTCTGTTTTCATTTTCAATTCAAAAGCTATGTAAAAGAAATATTGTAGGAACACACGCAAATCCAAACAATTAACCTTGGCTCCAACAGAGAGAACTCTGTTTTCCAAATGAAGTGAGATGGCTTCTCCCCAAATTACCTTTTATTGCTGCTTTGCTGCTTAGTGCAGAGAGTAACACATCACATACCATATGTTGAGTGCTGCCAAGCCCTACCCAGAACACTAAGTTTGCAACCTGCCTAGGGTAGAACAAGAGAAAATACCATTCCCTAGAGTAAAATCCAAGAAATAACTACTGCCTTGGTCTCAAAGGGAATGTAATCATATTCAGAGCTTGGCCAATTGAATATAAACATAAATGAACAAGATTTTCAATGTGATTGGCATAAATTAATACATGTTGACAATAATATATGTGCGTTTTCTTACATATATACCCTAGGCCAGGTTTCTAATAGGAATTTTTACTATTAACTCCCACCTTAAATTCTAATGAACTTTAGATCAATTGTATAGTCTTAGACTTTAGGTCCTGCCTCCTTGATACATATGACTGTAAATCAGTAAGAGGGAGCATGGCTGGAATGAAACTACCCATCACAAAGTCAGGACATAATTGTTCTCTGCAGATTTGCCTCAAGTTCACTGTGTACAACCTTGGCTAAGTCATCTGGTCAATATGCAAGCATAGGCTAACACCTTCCTTTTTCCTCCAGAAATTATGTTTTACCTGGATTTCTCAAATGTTACCTATAGACTAAGCCTTAAACACCTCTTCTGTAAAAACCATTGTTCTTATAGTCTTGCAGGCCAGACATAATGTATGATCTAGAGCAAGGATTTCACCCCAGATGGTTCATCTTATCCTTGACTCGCAACATGCTTTGGGTGCCAACTGTTCAACTCTAAATTGATTTGTGCCCGGGAACTGACACTGGCGGTGATTTTAGCTGGAGTCCATCATGGTTATGAAGGTATGGTTGCTTCCCCCAGCACCTATGAATTACTGACAATTAACGAGACAGCCCAAGTGCACAGGGCTTCAGGGGTAGTAGTGGCAAAAGCCTCATCAAGGAGACACTCTCAGCCCTTCTGGCTATCTGTATGGTTTAGGACAAGTCACTTCATTTTTTTAGATTCCAGTTTCCTCATTTAAAATGAAGAATTTAGTTGAAAGTATCTCTAAGACTCTAACTTTACTGTTTGAGTGGTGCACAGAATACACCAAAATACTAACTTCATATACAGTGTATGATTTGGGTTTTATTTTTCTGTAGGAGTTTGTACATGACCACTCTTCTGCATAAGAATTGACTAATGATAATAAATATCTTCTCATGTTAAAGAACAAATGACCTTAATGAAATATCTGAGGATCCTAGAAAGAAAGATCTCAAGACCTAAAAATATTGCCATTGAACAAACTGTGACAATATTTATGAAATTAAACTACACAGCACGGTCATTTACCTTTTAAAATTAGGTAAGTAGTGTTGGCAAAATTATTAACTTCAGATCACTCTGACCGGCTATCCATGTATAGGAATGAGAGAGGATACAAACGGTGGCAGAGATGCTGATGTTTCCAAGGCCGTGTCTGATGTCAATAAAGTTTGTACATCACTGGCATCACAAATGCCTGGAAAGCTTTGTTAAAGAAGAATGTGGATTTTGAATTTCATCCTAGACCCATTTAATCAGATTCTCTGAGGAAGCGATACTAGAATACGCATTTTAACAACTGCTTTAGGCTATTTTTTGTTTACACCAAGGTTTGAGAACCACAGGAAAATGGGAGCTAACATTCCAAGTGCCCACAGTTTGGAGGGGCTCCCTGGGAGTAATAGATGTTTGAGTTTCAGGGAAGCAGCTAACTGGGAAGAAGCAAGAAGCAGCTTGTTTCTTTTAGAAACATTGATGCCCTCAGATACAGTGGTCATGTGGCTCATAAAACAACTTGGGTGGGCTTGGTGGGGCAGCTGGGGCTACTTCATTGCAGCTCCTTCCCCATTCAAGTTATGAGATGCTCCTATTTTTTTCTTTTAAACCTTGTTCCAGTACAGCTACCTTAAAAGGCCAAAGGAGGGGGGAAATCTGCCTAAATTTGTTGAACTGTGGCTGCTCTACTTACCAGGGTGGAAGCTTGTCTACTTCATAGGGTTTGGGAGGGAATGAGTTAACATGAACAGCACTCAGAATAGGGGCTGGCACTTCATGAGTGCTCAGTATTATTAGCTATTTTTATAATATAACAGAGCCAGATCCCACGAGAATCCATACGTGGTAGGGAATTCTGACTTATATTAATGGATTCTAAACTTTTAAGGAGTTATAACATCCTATAAAAAGATTTATTAATTTTACAATCGTTTGCATTTAAAAGTGTGATAGAGCGTAAGATTATTCTTAAAATCAAAGAAATTCTTACTTATTTCAGTTTGAAAATTTCATTTAACCGAAGTCATAAAAAGACATTAGCGAGCTTCTGGTTTAAGGCCCTAATCTTGGTAGTGGCTGTAAGGCAAGTGTCTTTGCCTAAACAATGTATATGCTGCTCACTCTCTATTCTTTCCCCCTCCTATACACTCTTCTGTCTTGCTCTTTTAGGATTCAGACAGAAATACTGTTTCTTTATGTGCTCATTCTTCTGCCATCACTGAGGACCTTTGATAAGCTTTTGTCTTGAGTTGTGACATTTATTTACCCAAGTAAATGTAAAAACCACACTCATTCACATACACACACTTGCTTCACGGGTTCACGTGAAAAGAATCCTTTTTGGCTTCCAAATGAAGTTACGGAGATAAGGGAATTGCTGTTGTTTGACTGATTAATAAGCAGGTAAGAGAGGAGTTGAAAAAAATTGAAAAAGGGAAAAACAGGAAATTTCTGCCCATAAAAGTTGTCCCTGGAGAGAGTGAAAAAGAAATGGAGACAGTGACATGACCTATTTTTAGAAGCGAAGGAAACAGAGGAAAGTAAAAAGCTCAAGAGGACCCGTGTTGGCAGGATCAGAGCACCTATTTCTGGTCATTTTTATCCCCAGCTACAAATCAGAATCAGCAGGACAACTTTTGAAATTACTGACTTTTGAAATTACCCGAGTTTCTGCTTAATTGGTCTGACATGTGGCTGGAGCATTGGTATTTTATAAAGCTCCCCCAACCAGATGGAGATCCACTCACTAACCATTCGCAACCCTGGTTTCTTCATCCCTCTAAGGAGGACAATGACACCTCCCCTGGATCAACGGAGGTAATGATTTCTGGAACGGCTTTGATATATAGATTAAAAGAAAAAAAGCAACCACTTTTGTTATCAAACAACAGATTAATTATATTTCATTGTTACATGTTAACTTGAAGGTTTGCACTTGCAGAGGCACCCCTGGGGCTTGCTTTTCCTATTATGTATCTGAAATCCTGCTATTTTAAGTTCAAAGAAAGAGATTAATTCTAATTAACAGAGAAAAATAATGGGGGTTTATTTTCCATGGAACACAGGCAGAGAAAAGAAAAAGCACAAACCAGCAATGCTATTTGATCTGCTTTCCAAACTGCGATTTTGATACATGTTCTCAAAAGAAAATGATAATACTCTACTCTTAAACACACCTAGAATAGGATTATTTTGCATCGCAATGTTCACAAATGCCCAGGAGAGATCCAAGGGGTGTTGACAAGGACTAGATAACTGCCACATTTGAAAATGGACAAAAAGTTCAAAGAAAATATCAAGAAGCTTGATCATGTTCAAATCCAACTGTAACTACACAACGATAGAGCAGCTGATCATTTGAAAAAAGAGTGAATAGAACTGTTCTGTATAGAAACACCAGCCTGACTCCTTTGGAAAAAGCTAATCTATTGACATGGATCTGAAACAGATTAAGAAGGAGCTATTTTCATGAAAGGCCCTTCATTCTTTAAGAATAATAATGGAGATCATTGACTGAGAAAGAAATTGTTTTAATCGTTCAGTTCCTGGCTTCTCCTGGTATTACATTTTCACTGTCTTTATAGTACTTAAAAATGGGCTTGAATAAATGCATTTTTAAAAATAGCATGAAGTTTTTGATATTTTAAATTTTGAGCCATGATTCTATTACTTTTATCATAGCTCTTTATTTTAATAATGCCAAGTCTATGGGGACACACAATTGGTAAGATTTGATCAAGGAAAAACTGCTTAATTTTAAAAAGGAAAAAGGCAAGAGCAGATTTAAGGCTAAAACAAATAGCTGGATCAATTGTCATTTTCCCAAGCCAGGTTGTTTGTTATTCTATAGATACAACTGAAACTCACTTCTTGCCCCAAACACAGTTTAGGGTTGCCTGCACAGAACAGTGTCCTATGGTTCACTTCTCGTCCCTTCCTGATAACCTCTCTCTCTCTCTCAACCTTCTTGCATTTGAAGCCTGTTTCTTTCTTCGATGCTTTGTTCTATTTTTGGAACATCTATGTCCTGTCCGAGTCTTCTCAAATTCTCTTCCCTTCTTTCCTGCTTTAGAGATGGTTAAACTTCCAACCACTCTCATGTCTTGCTAGAATTAGAGATAGCTGAGCAGGATCAGATAGAAAAGCTGTACTGTAACTTGGAAAAAAAATAAGGAAAAGAGATAAATAAGGCTCACCTGCAGTAGCCTTAATGGGTTATGAAGGAACTTCTTGTCAGATGGACCATATTGATATGATCCTAAGTCTGTGGAACTAGACAATACACTGAAGATACCGACACACACATTTGCCCTCTGGGTGTCTACCCAGTTATTGATTCCACACAGACATCCTCTTTTCAGAAAGGTTGCTTTGTGCATTTAAGTTCACAAAAACAAGAAAACTACTAAAAGCAGGCAAATAGAGGCAACTCAATAAACAGAAAAGGTCACCGCATGCAACCCCAATCCAGCATAGGAGGCAGCGGGTGATATTTGAGGGCAGGTGAGACTTTAGGGGCTTTTGAAAAATTCTGATAGCTCACCCATTTTGGCTCCCACCTGGCTGTGATTTGGTGTGAAATTTCCCCCATTAACTCATTCCTATGGATTAGTCAATCACATGTTACAAAAAAGCATATGTGTCTATCAAAAGTTTGAAAAGTCCTCAAACTCCTTGGCCCAGTAATTCTACTTCTGGGGATTTAGAAATAATTTTTACCAGTGTGCAAGTTTACATAGGGGATTAGTCCAAGTAGAGTTTTTACATTAGAGAAAAATTAGAAACAATTTAATTGTCCATTATTTTTGATAAAATAAATTGCAACTTCATATAATATCATGCAGCTGTTAAAATCATGACGTACAGGTAACACTAACAAAAATGTTCATGACACTCTACCAAGTGAGAGGCAGGTTACTTAACCATGCCTAGTATCAGTCCATTAAAAAGTGTGGGTACATATTTGGTATATATCTGTATACACATTTCTGTGCAATTTATATAAATGCCCCAGGATTTTAAAATTTGGAAGGTAGATACAAGAATGCAAATAGGTGGCTGGATTGCAGGATTTCTTTTTCACTGTTTGCTTATTAATGTTTCCTATTTTATTTACAAAGAGTATGTATTATTTATTGCGTTATCGAAAGGCTAATAAATGTATATTAAACATGGACTGATATAAACAACAGGGTTTGTCTAGGAATGAACGGAGGGTTGGATTTCAGTCTTTTCCCGGTCCTTTTGGGTATGTCATTAGTCATGGTTATACCAGATTAATCCTTAGAAGTCATCCTATGTATTACATATAGAGCAGGCACATCTCTGTATGTGTGGAGGGTGAGGAGGGTGAGGAAGGGGAATGGAAGAGGAGAAATCCTACCCATTAGGGGCTAACTGGGAGTCTAGGGTCAGGAGGATGCCCAGGACAGGCCACAAAGTAGAACAAGAATCCTATAAAACAACTTCACCCATGATGAAAGTTTGCCCAACTCCATTTGTTAAGGAAGGATGCGTCTGCGTCTTAGTTTCCTTCCAACAGCTCTTGTCAAGCAAGGATGTATTGTGGGCAGCAGCACCAAAATCCTCTCTTAATGTTACATTTTGTGTTACAGTTATATTTTATTTACTCATAGTATGTTTTATTGACTTCAACCACAAAATTGCTTTGCATATTCACTTCACCTGACAAATACTTTTTACAAGCTTGTTAAGAGATTCCTGTCCTTGAGATGTCTGGGAAGGGGATACAATGCCCAAGTCTTTTATCATTTGTATTCAGGGCTCTTGCTAGATATGTAATTTGTAATGCAGAGACCAGAAGATAAAGGCTCGAGCTCTAACCAAGCTGCTAAGAATACGCAATGAAGCTGAGCCCTTATGTAAACGTTTCTCCTTGTCTCTCTCACACGCACCTAGCACGGCTCCTCGTAGATAATAAGTATCTTTTGACAAATATCTCTTATTTTTACAGAGTTTTATAATTTTTAGAGCACTTCCATGGATGTCATACTATTTGCTGTTCATGACAATTCTGAGGTGGGAGGTGGCTGGGAACAGCTACTCTCAGTCCTGTTTTTTCAGGGAAAGAAACTGAAGCTCCTTCGGGGACAGAGGAGATGTGCATGCAGGTGGCGGGATTAGAACCCACATCCTGTGATTCCTGGTATTCAGGTTCTCATGCTGCGGGCTCATTTCCAGGATCCTTCATCAACTTACCCCCCATGCTCTGAGCCTGTTAACACATCTATATTACCTAACTTCCAGGGCTGCTGTGGGTTTCAAAGAGATAAATTATACAAACATACTTTTTAAACAAGGAGGCTATGCATACGTAGTTAGTATTGAAATGACTTTTGTGTTAGATGCACATACTCTGCCCTCATGAAACACTCATTAATCACTGGTGCCTCAATGTGACCATTTGTTGGATATTCCAAAGGCATAACTGAGCCAGAATATTTAGATTGGGGAGAGAAAGGGTGTTGGGGAGAAAAATCCCAGGCACTGGGTGCTCTCTGCTGAGAACAGGTGTGGTAGGGGTGACACCAGAGTACCAGCTGCCAGAGAGAGAAGGAAAAATAATTCAAAGGCATTATTTGAAGTTGGAAGGAAAAAAAAGTAAAAGTAACACATTCACAGTTTCTAGGACCGGACCTGCCTGGGTAAGGCTGTAGGGGTGTGAGGTGTAGTAAGAATGATAGGTTTGAAGTGTTATTTGTAATTTCCCAAAGATTATCAGTGCAAGGAGTCAAAACTCCCTATTAAAATCCTCCCCCACCCAACATAAACACTTTCTATTCCATGACTCCATGATCTTGTTTTATTTTCTTCTTAACAATGTTCATCTTCTTTGCTATCTGAAAGTTCATCATATTTTTTATAAGAACCAGTCCTACTGCATGGGATTACACATACCATCCATTCTTTTTATCCCTTTACCTCTGCCATGCAGAACGGTGCCTAGTACATAGTGGGTGCTCATTGAATGTGTGTAGGAATGAATGAAAAGAAATGCAGACTGGCTGTGAAGCCTGTGCTTTGGTCACTGGATCATACTACTCCCTTTTTAAAAATTTTTAAAAACTGTTATTCATCTCTTTCTCTTTTTTAGAGACAGAGTCTTGCTCTGTCACCTAGGCTGGAGTGCCGTGGTGTGATCATAGCACACTGCATCCGCCAACTTCTGGGCTCAAGCGATCCTCCTGCCTTAGCCTCCTAAAATGCTGGGATTATCAGCGTGAGCCACTACGCCTGCCTCATCTGCTTTTTAATGCTTTTGTGACTCGTGTAGAGGAAAAACCACTTGAATATTTGATAATCAAGAATGTCACATTGCTTCGGAGACTCAGTTTGGGATTACTAGTTAGCTATTGGCATTTTCACAGTACGGTTTTTCATTCCGAATATTTCTTGATGCCATTATTCCACTGGAGACTCAGTTCAGGTGCACACGCTATAGAAGACAGGGCTTAATTCTTCCTCTCAGGACAAGAATACTTGATGTGGCAGAAGTTATTGGAGTCAGGCTCTTCTATGTGGTTTGTCCCCTTGCTCCCTAAAACACAGACTAAAGGGCAGGCAGCACCTCCAAAGACTTCCAGTGCCAACTCCCCTCAAGCAACCTGAGCTGCTGTCCTCTAGTTTGACAAGTGGAGTAGATTTGGGGTTCTGGTTTGCCATATTTCAGCTATCTGAGGCCTCACCACATAGAATTTTTCAGAGAAGGACATTTTTATGATTGTTTTGCACATCTGTGCTTAGCTGTTATTTTGCAACTGTAACTCAGGATTGACAGACTGTGATTAATCCTCTGCTGGGCCCATTTGTGGGCCCCAGTGGGGATTATTTTAGGTTGGAGCCATAGTGAGATTTGCTTGTTTGTCTCAACCCATGATTTTTTACAGTGATAACCTAATAATAGCTTGCAATTTATGGAGGGCCATGCTAAAAAGCCCCCTGGGCTCCAGAGGGGCTGGCGGGGGCTGGGGGGAGCACAACAAATAATTTCCTGATTGTAAATAATAGAACCCAAATAAGCCATGTTCTTCTTGTCCACAAAATATAGGATTTATATCTGCTGAGCGAAACAAAGGTTATCAAATATGGTCACTAACAGAGTTAGTGTTTTTGGATCACATGCTGGAAAAGGTGGCTGGACAATGCAAGGCATTTTATGGGTTTAAATCCTTTTCTGGAATGAAGCAGAGTATAAACAAGTAATATAGAGCTTATGTTTCATTCTTGAGAAAAGGCAGGATGTGAGGTCTGTGTGCTGAGGAGCGACGATGGCATTCCAGCTAGCATTATGCATAAATGCCAAGCACCATGATTTCATATCTATACTATGCACTATCCCAAACAGATATTACAATTCTTTTATGGCCACACATAAAATTTGCCTTTTAAATTGAGTTAGCATTTTATTTGCCCTCTCTTCTAAAAATACCAATGGCTTAAATTCATTTTGCTGTCCATGCAGGGCCCATGGCATGGTAATTAAGTTATGCCCATAATTTCTTCTTTTGAATTTAGGAACAATGTGTCATTCTTGTGCAGGGAGCGCATAGCCTCTGATCAATAGGCCTTGATCTCTGCACTTTCTTCCTAATGGTTGCGATGGATTTGTATTGATCCAGGGGCCAAGAGCCAGCGTCTATAGGGTGACAACTTGGCATCATGGATGGGAGTAAGAAGCTAAATTTGAGAGCTGCCTCCTTAGCACTGTGTTGTGATCAACTGATTGAATTAGTCAAGGCCATTTAGCATTTAGCATATATATCATTAAACATGTGATATTACCCTAAGATTCTATAGTGCTAATTCTAAGTGCCATTGTGTGATTTCTGCACCCAGCAATTTGTAATGTGTGAATCAAGATTACTCTTGAGGGGAGGGAAGTGAGATTGTTTTTAAAATGATGTACAAATCCATACATGCACAAAGCAATGAAGACCAAAAAATATATGTAGTTTATAAATGTCTATAGAGATTTTGTGATGAGTAAAATAATTTTAAAATCTTACAGAATCCATGGTAAGTTTTGACATGTATTATGAGAGTAAGTACAACTACTACCACACAAAGAATCCATGATATTTTTATATAAAAATTAGTCCTCGTGAAAGATTGAGAAAAGACAAATCTATTGAGTCACAAAGTCCATGAGTGCTTGCCTGGGGCTGGAGGTGGAAATGGGGATTACCTGTAAGTAGTCATGAGGGATTTTACTGGGGTGATGAAATGTTCTCAAACTGGATTAGGGTAATGGCAGCAAGACTCCATGAGTTTACTAAAAATCACTAAATTGTATATACTTCAAATGGGTGAATTTTAAAGTTATGTAAATTATGCCTCAATAAAGTTGTTAAAAGATGCAGACCGAGCCTGCATTTAAAAGAAAACAAAACAAAACAAAATAAAAAGTGGTCCTTGAAATGTTTCATTGTCATTACCTTATTTTCAACTGTGAAAAGGGAGGAATGAAAGTCACCACTCTTGTTAGTCTCCATGGAGCAAAAGAGCCTAATGCTTTTGCTAAACCTGATACTCACTCCCTGTGGAATACACCCTGACACTGAAAAGAGTGAGAGATTTACATTCATTCACATCACACCTGCATAATACCAACCCTTCAAACACAGAACACACACACACACACACACACACACACACACACACACACACACACCCTTATACTGCATGATGTTTCTGCCAAGTGTCCTTGCTCTGGCTGACGTAGAGTATGTGAGAAGTCCTAGATAGAATAGGATGAAACATTTTTAGCTCTCTTCTCTTATCCTGTGACTTTCATGGGACTGAGTGAAGCTGGCTGTTGTGGGGTTGGGGCACTCATCCAAAGACTCTGCAGGACTTCAGATAGAGCATGACACATGCCGAGCACCCCTGCTCCCTGGACCACCTCCTGATTGATGACATCATTGTCATCATCCTGGTCCCTCTCCAGCCTTGTACTTGATGCCAGGTGCCCATGCAGTCTTGCCCTTTGACAAAAATAAATCGAGGAGTATAACTGCCAACAAAAAATCTTAAAAGTATTTAATACAAACTCTTCTTTTGAGTAGAAAGAATAAAGGATGCAAATAGCTTTGAAATGGATCTTTCCCAGGTTCTTACAAATGCTCTGCACGTAGCCTATTCCCCAGTGTTTTCAGCATAGGATAACAGGCAGTCATGGTGCCATTTATAGAGCAAATCTTGTGAAATCTGGTGTCTAGCCTTCCTTTGTTTCACTTTCTCCTCGTAAATTTTTGCTTTTATAGGCTTCCTTCAGCTCTAATCACATCACCTATTCGTGGGAAAGTGTGTTGGAAAGTACAGAAAATTTTACCTACAGATAGCTCCTTGCTGCAGCGAGGTTAAGATAAGGTCCATGGAAAGTCATTTGAGTTATTAGGGCTGTCCAGTGCTGCTCCTCTGGCAGTGTCATTGGGTGGCCTTGCCTCCTGATCTGACTACAAATCTGAAGGTTCATTTGCAGCATTCTCCAGCTTTGTTGCAGTAAAGAAAATGGCCTCTTATTAGAGTATCTGAAAACATGATATGCCTGCCTTTAGGATCCTCCTGGGGGAACTGACACCACAGCCATTGGGAAATATTGGCTCAGGGTAAAGAAATTCTGTTTTCATTTCCATTTAAGCTGAAATGTTAATCGCCCAATTAAATATGTATACGCACTAGTGATGGCACTTTCTGTCTGATGTGAAATGCCGATGTTCAGAGGATAAAGCTCATAGACAGTGAAACTGCAGGATACACAAAGGCATTTGGGAGTGTCCACCTCACTGGAATTCCTAACATAGGGTAATAAGGAAGACAGGCTGAGAATTCACTTTGTTTTCTACCTTTCAATTGCTGCAATATAGCTGAGCCAAGAATCTCAGGAGGCCTAACCTGTTTATCAGTACATTGAAATAGAACGAAAAAGAGATCTAACATTTTTTTCAGTGTCTACTATATGCCAGGCTCTGTGCTGGGTACTTTACAAATATACTCTCATTTAATCCTCACTACAACTCTTGGGACACAGTTTCATGTTCCCATTATTCAGGTTAAGAAACTAAGGCTTACAAGAGTTAAGCAATTTGCCTCCCGAGTTCATACACCTAGTAAGTGGAGTAGGGAGGGCTGGGCTTGAACTCAGGTCTGCCTGACTCTAAAGCTCGTGTTCTCTGATACCCACTTGGTGTGTAGTCATTGCACTAGGAGATGACTTCGCATAATTTTTCTGAGACTGAGACTGTTAACTGTCTATCTACCTGTGAGCTCTGCACTGACAACATCAAACCTATCTGAAGTGGGATGGGATGAGAGGAAATGGCTGAGTTAATCAAATCCCCTGCTGTTTTCCAAGGGAGCTCAGATGACTCTGAGAATTCAGAATGACCGGGTCTAATTTCCCACTGGGAAGAGTGCTTGTTTTGAGTGGGTATGTTGGTGTTCCCTCCTGACAGCATCTCTGTGGTTATGTGGGGAGCAGACTGAGCGTGTTTTCTGATGAAGCCTCGGACGTCAACCTCTAGTGATCCCGCTCCCAGCATCCTACCTCTGCTCAGAGACCTAGAACACTGGGACTTGATTTCCAAAGCTGCCTGCAAACCTCTGTAGAATGAGACTGCTCTGAGAGTGTCCTCAGCATGCCCTTCCTGGGCCCCTCTGCCCGGTCCCTGGGTGGCTGTGTGTCATAGGCATTTTGGCATAGCCCAAGATGATCTAATCTCCCTTTTGTTCACATTCATTGGCAGCATGTGGCCGTGCCTATGAGCATTACCTTAGGATTCCATTTCTTTGCCAGCTAGGTCAGAGCTGAGCATCTTTAAAAGAGTTTCCAATTGTCTTAATGTTTAAATTTTTACATATAGGAAATGCTAAGACTTTATGGGTATAGAATTGGATCTTTATTCACTTATGAAATTTTTTGAAGCATGGACTCTACTAGATGTTTTTGATACCAATGGGAACAGTAATAGTGCCTGACCTCAAGGAGCTTAAATATAATCCCACTGTTGCATGCTTTTAAAGTGGGAAATACTAAAATTGAGGCAAAGAGAAAAATTAGTAATTTCAAAAAACTGTAAGTCATATGGGAAAGAGTGTATGGAATATTTTAAAAAGAAATCCAAGGTGGCATGATAAAGTAGCTAAGTACCAGATTATAAAAATGAGAGATAATATGGGTTCCACAATTTACCAACCATACAAACTTTGGCTAGATATGGACAAATCACTTATTCTCTACGAGCCTTAATTTCTTCACGTAACATGAGGATACTGGTGCTTGCTGTCTTATAAGCTATTCAGTGGCTTTTGGACAGGGCTACCACGATTACATCCGTGGACATGGTACCCCTCACATCTCCAGGAGTGTCATGTGGATTAGGGGGCTGCCTTGAGATTGCAGTATGCAACCATACAAGTTAGTCTAGATTCCGCTGATAAATACAGCAACAGGACGCAGCAAAATTGTAAAGTACTTGCTGCTTAAGTAGACTGCAGAATATTTTAGTTTTGAGAGTTATTAGAATCTAGGAAATTAAAAGCTGAAAAATTTAAACCATCAATAGCTAAAATTTTTTCCTATTACAAAAATAATATAATGTTTTCTAGCACAGTGCTAAACAAATAAGTAAAAGAAATCTCATTTTCAGGAGAGGGACCTAAAGACAAGATAATAAAGGTTTAAAGGAGGTAAAATCACTTCATATCAGTTAATGATATAACTTAAATTAGATAATAGATAATGTACATACAGTGCTTATGTCTAGCACACAGGGGAGCTTTGTGGTAAATTTAAAAAATTTCTTCCTTGCCCCAAATGTTTCCCATTTACTCTCATAGTTTATATTCCATTTCACATTTTTTAAAGTTGATCTCAGTGTAAATAATGATAATTACTTCCTGTATTTTATACCAATTCTGAGTTGAGAAAGTTCTCTGAGATACGTGGTATTACTTAATCCTCTCATCAACTCTGTTTGGATTGCCATGTATTATTACGCCTATTTTACAGGCAAAAACACTGAGGCTCAGAGAGTCAAGAAGTTGATTAAAGCCATACAGAAAGCAGTGGTTAGAAGTCCAGGTTCCTGAATTCAGTTCTAAAGTTCTTGTCCCTTTACTCCCATGGTACATACTCATTAACACTGCAGTAAGAGAGCGTACTGAATGACCAGTGTATTCAGTTTTATATCAAATTCTTCCCATGGTATTTAGAAGTTTGAAAGTATTGTAACTTAAAAATGACATAAATTTTCCCTAAAATAGGTTTTCTTTTTAAAAAAGTTTCTGTATACAAAATGGGGCAAAACTCCCCCCAATTACCTATTTCTTTCCCTTCGTGTCTTAGAATCTCTAGAGGAAAATAATTTCTACTTGATAGAATTCAAAGGATAAAAGGATATTCAGAACATGGGAAGGAAGCAGAACATCTTACACTGCCAGGCGCTTAGGCCAGCCTAGCATACTCAACGTTTAAGCTTTTCTGGCCCAGGAGCGAGCAGCTGGCAAAGGGAGCCGGAGGGGCAGTCGGCAAACGTCAGCCACAAACACGATCAAGACGTGTGGAGGAAGAGCAAGGCAAGACTTTTTACACAAAAATATTCCCAACTCACCAACATCTAGGTGTTTTCCCTGTCATTAGAGTACTTACATCTATTTGAACCCAACAGGAGTGAGAGCTGAAAGGAAAACCCGTGTTGTGAATCTGGGACATAAGCTGGAATTTCCCGGCCCAAATACACCCAAGGTTTGGCCAAGTAAACAACCGTAAATAACCGTGAGTTACAAGAATGTGCAATTACCAGGTGGTCTCTAGTACAAAAAAGGCTGGGTTCCAAATGCTCCTTCTTACACTTTTTCCCTTGAATTTTGACCCTGTTTTTCCATAGCAACAATATGATATAACATAGTTATGGACCCATGTCAGGTTACTGCAAAATGCCTATTTATCACTCTACCAAGTGTACTCAAAGTTTTAAAAGTATTGGCCTGAAGTTTGGGTCTTAGAAATTGGGATCACAGGAAGAGACAGAATGAAGAAGAGACCAAAAAAGTATCTCATCGCAGTTCCCAACACAGCCAAAATTATGATAGAGGAAAACTGTTTCTGCACTGAGGTCTTCAGTGGCCTTAAGTTAATTTTTGCCCCTTCTCACTATAATAACCTTCTCAAATATGTCCTATTCCTCAAGAATAAGCCACACTATAAAAATATCTACTATTTATCTCCCTTATTAGTCATAACTTTCTTAGTTGTCTCTAGAATATATTAGGAAGAGAGCAATCTGATTGAACCAACTCATACTAATGTGTAAACTACTGATCTGTACATTACCTATACATACAACACACATACACACACACACACAGAATTGTATTACTTATGTGATAGCTAAGCACCATTCTAAGAGCTGGTGATATGATACAGAGAAAAAAGAACAAGGTTTCTGCTCTCATGAAGCTTACATTTTATTGGGGAGAGTTAGACAATAATAACATTCAAGCATAAATAAAACAAAAAAAAAATCCAGAAAGTAATGAATACAGAAAACAGAGTGAGATAATACAGGCTAACTGGATGACCACTTTACATTTCGTGGTTAGAAAAGGCCTCTTTGAGATATAATTGAAGACCAAAAGCCACTCTTGTGTAAATGAAGGGAGAAGCATTTCAGATAGCCAGTGCAACCCCGAGAAAGGAGTGAAATTGGTGTATGGAAGACAGAAAATAGGCCATGGGCCCAAAGACCAGTGGGCAAGGAGAAGAACAGAATGAAAAGATAGGCAGGGACCAAATCACATAGGTCTCTGAAAGTCAGAGTGATGCTTTGGAGTTTATCCTAAGCAAAATAAACCATTGGAAGACTGTGGTCTCACTTACATCTTACAATGATCTGTAGCAGAAGCAGGGAGCCTGACAAGAGGCTACTGCAGGGGTCTAGGTGACAGAGAATGAATGGCTGTGTGGACTAGGATGGTGGCGGTGGAACGAGAGCTAAGTGGGCCTGACCAAGACATACTTTAGGGAAAGATTTGAAGGACTTATGAATGGATTAAATAGAGGAAGGAGGAAAAAGGAATCATGGATACCAGGGTGGATGATGATACTGTTTTCCTGAGAAAGGCGAGATCTGGAAAGAATAGCTTTGGTTGAAGGATAAGGCCCTGCGGCAGTAGGAATCAACAGTTCTGTTTCGGATATAGTAATTCTGAGCTGCAAATGACACATCTAGTATCAACATAGAGTTGCTATATGAATCTAGCACTCAGGGAAAGTTGAGGCTGGAGCTATACATTTAGCAATCATTGGCATATAGGTGACATTAAAGCAGTGGAGACTGATGTCCAGGAAGTGAGTATGGACCACAAAGGAAAAGGATGGAGACCAGTTTCCAGCTTACGCCAACATTTAAGGGTGGGAAGAGACCACCAGCTTCTCTGTTGGAGAAGCTTGTTCCTCCAGATGAACAGGTCTCAAGAATGTCGATTCAGGAAAAGAAGGCTCTTCCTGTACTGATAGATACGGGTCTTCAAGCTCTTGTAGGCACCTGAGCGTGGGTGATGACCTTTATGAGTCCTTCTCTGCTGGTAGATCATAACGAGCATTTGATACCAGCTGGTATGAGGAAGAGGCTCTGTCTCACTCAAAACATCTTAAGCTTTTGCACATACATTTTGAACAGTATGATAAAAAGTACTTTTAACGAGATATGCAGATAGTAAATCCTGCCTTCAGGCAGGAGTACTAACAGAGGGGAAAGATTTCAATGCCCATCTGGCCATCACAGTCTAAGAAGCTAAGAGTCTACGCAGAAAGAGACAGCGGTACATCAGACACTAGGCAGGAGACTTGCTATTTTAGGAAAAGTGCCAAGACATCAGCCTAGAGAAGAAGCTGGGCCCCAGGACCAATGCTGATTAATAGTTGGCTGTATGTGAAGAGAATTAGTTTTCTTTATTCTTCGTCTGCCTATAGCAACTAGGCTTTTGTCATCTAGAAACAATAGCATCAGTTTTTTAGAAGTCAAGGGATATAATAAAACACTGCTCTGAATCAGCAGGGTTGAAGAATAAAATCAGAAATATTATGTTCATCCAGATCTTGCTTAATTTTCACAGCTTTTTGGGGAAAAATGTCTATTTATAGAGATATGATTATCTGAGATTACCTGTGAATATATTGTTTGGGGAACATGCTGCACAGTTAATACAGCAAATTATGGAATTCTCCCAGTAACAGAGCAAAATAATCTGTGTCCCAATGGGAAGCATTTCCAGCAGTGTAGGGAAACCATTTCCAAAACTAATGATTCTGCTGCATTCTTCCCAAATAGGTTTTCTCACTTCTCAATGTCTCCACCTGGGTTCTGAGTTAGTTTTAAGTGGCAGAGCAAGTGACTCCCCTAACATTAAGGTTTGCTATAATCCACATTTCACGTTATAGAAAAAAATAAACTTTAATCATATGGCTATCACACGTTTCAAGAGTTTATTAAAGAGCAAAATGCACAGACGCATTTTGAAGACTGGCATTTGGAAAAAGGAGTTCGTTTGTGGGTTTTGGAGAAGAGGCACTGGGGAATAAAAAAAAATTTTCAGAAATGAGAAATTTGATTTCGTAAGAGAATTTCCTACATCAAATGAGGATTTAATGTAGAAAAAGTATTTTTTATCTTTTTGAAAATAAGAAATGCCTTTGGTAGGCTAAACTGCTGCCTTCTCAGAATGGCAGGCCGATTGTGGATAACTGTCATAAGAGACCTAATTTTGCCTTTATTATCATAATTTGCACATTTTCTCCTTAGAGGTTAAACCCACGGCCAACAGTGTGTGCTAACTTGAACACCATTTGATGCAGTGACTTCAGCCTTAGGGAAAGTGGCTCCCAAAACATATTTTCCTATAATAACCTCAAATAGAAGCAGTGGACAACCATGATGTTTAGTTTCTTTGCTTTTATATATATTCTCTAAACAAAACAACTTAAGATATGAATATTTTAAGCGTTTCCTCCTATCTGGTAAATTTCTGGTAATTTTTGGAAAAAATTCAGAGTAAAGACCAAATATGGAACTGTTGGAACACAGCTGGGGTTGAGAGGGAGTCTGCTGTCCTCTGAGGACCAACAGTGAACTGGACATCTTCGAACAGCCTGCTTGCTAAGGTGGGAGGAAGGGCGCTCTCCGAGTTCCTAGCCCCTCCATTACCTCCGTTGGACACCAAAATCACGTGGGGTCTCTGACTCAGCACCCTCTAGTGGTTAATCAGTTGGATAACACCATGTGTTACGGCTGGCCAGTATGAATCTGGACCCTTCCTTCACGGTCTCTCAGAGTTAGTTACTCACGGTAAGCGTGGATGAAGTATCCAGATTTACACTGGTCATATCATCCTAAATTATTCAACATAAACAGTAATGGTAAGAGCTACTATTTTATTAAATTGCTTCTATGTCCCAGATACTTTACTAGATGCACCATTTATAGGTATTTTCTCCAATCTTTACCATAATTCTGCATGTTCTGAAGAAGAACAATTTGTGAATTCAGTGGAAAGAAACACATGATTTAAACTGTAGTTGTTTTCAGCCTCAAACTAAGAGCCAAATCTGCTACCAATGACAAGTTTTCATAGAATTCATGGTGTCCACGTGAGGACGGCGGTGAGGGAGGGCAGTGGACAGTGAATGGCACCAGCATCAGAGCTACATTTGCTCAAGTCCTGCCTTTTTTCAAGCCCAGCCTAATGCTTGTCCTTGGCCTGCTACTCCATGGAGAGTGCCAGTCTTGGTGCTCAAAGTTAAGGCTGTATGTCTGTCAGGCAGCCAATTAGTGCTGGAGAGTAGCTCCAGAATTTCACTTACAGAAGCTCTGGTGTGCCCCAGAGCCACTTGTGAGCTACAACCCACATTTCTGGGCCCTCCCCCTAGATCTTCCAAAGGTTGATGATGGGTCTTAGGCATTTGCATTTTTTAACAAGCTCCCAGGTAATGCTGATGCACATCAGAGTTTGAAAATTACTGCTGTCAATATTATGTTTGGGGAGATGACATCTAATTCAGGAATCTGAGTAAACATAATAAACTACTGTTGTAGTTTGGAAGAAAAATTCATCTTATGAGGAAAGCATCAAGGGATGCCCATGAAATGTATACTTGGTCTGCTCACTTCTGTCAGGATTACTTTTTTCCTGTCCTGACCAATGCCTGTTTTCTATTTACTTCCATTAATATTTGGGTCAAGAGAATATTTTGTCAGATCTGCAGTAAGTATGTTATCTCAGTTACCCAAATGAGTATAAGTTTCATGGAAATCATCCGAACTTTATAAATATATAAAAGACAGAAATTTTGTTCTTAAAGATGATTCTGCATTTCTGTTTGTCTTTTAAAGTGCTCATTGTAGTAGGAAGCTGATCTGAAAATCTGTCCATCAAACCCATCTGTTCTCTCCACGCAGGCCATGGATAACTAATCCCTGGGAATGCTTTCCTGTCATCACACTGAGACTGACCAGCTCTCTAAACTTGAGAAGTGCCATGACAATGTTCTGACAGTGACATGATCTATATCTCTGGGCTGTCATCCTTCACAGGCCTGACTAGTTATCACAGCCCTTGAAATTATAGGAAAGAAAGGTTCAAGAAGGCAAATGAGCTCCTGCTTCCAGGGGCAATGTATGTAACCTAAACATTTGTACCCCCGTAGTATTCTGAAATAAAAAAAAAACAAAATAAAAGGAATTATATATGCACGTATTCTCTACCTGGCACTGAAGTTCCCAGTGCGACGAATACGACGGCAGTCACAGAATCTTTCAGGCCAATGGTGCAGCCAAAGTGGGAAGCCAGGTCTCCGATGAAAGCTGTCAGTAGGCCGATCATGAGGATGGACACGATGAAACACGCCCAGCCATTCCAGTATTCTGTAGGGGGCACGAAGGCGAAGAGAACCTTCCAGAACACCGTCAGGAAGTGCATGACATAATCGAAACAGGAGGGCAGCTTTTCCTCCCCACATTCATCATCATCATCATCTTCCCCTAAAAAGAAAGGAATGAAGCATATTTCATCACAATCTGTGCCACCGGGGTCTTCATCTCTCCCAATCTCTTCTTCCTGGCTTGTCATCCCTCCACTCTGAGTGACAGGAGGCCGTGAGAGGCGGGTGGAGCTTAGAGTTTTCCAAGAGTGAATCACAAGTAACCAATTCATTATCAAGGTACTGAAATGCCTCCTCACTGTGGCTCATGGACCAATGGCAAAAACTCAACCCCTACCCAGTCTGCTCATGTGCAAACAACACACCTCTTCTACTTTCCTATCACCTCCAGTGAGATTTGTCACTTCAGAGAAGGGAAAAGAATTTCTTCCAAAAGGTTGATAAGTCCTGTGCCAGGCTGAGAAAGAAGCCTCTTTTGAAGAGGACAACTACGGACAAAGTTCTACCAGGGCTCTTTTCTTCCAGCTTGAAGTCTAACTCTGGGGATTAATGGTTACATAATCACCTATAGGATAATGTTCAAACAAAGTCTGTAATCATAGTCTGGGTCTTGCATATTTCATCAGCTTTACTTCCTGCAACTATTTCAAACTCAAATTTTGGAATTATTTGCCAAATAATTATATGCTCAAAATGAAATTATTTGCATTTTTTTTTTTTTTTTTTGCCAAGCCATAGCATTTTTCTCCTACGTTTGTCCTTTGGAACTAAATATGCTCATCCCTCCTGGTACTCTTAAAAAAAATAGAAAAAAAAGAAAAGAACTAAATAGGCTCAGTATGTCCTAATCCCTCCATTCGTATCCTCCCCACTCATCCTTTAAAACTCACTTCCTCTGTGAAGCTCTCTGCCTCCCCCAAACAGTGCTGGGAACTCCTTCTTAGAGCTTCCACAGCCCTCAATACTTGTAATTCCAGATCAGTGGTTCTCAAAGTACACTTCCTGCACCAGCAGTACAGGAAACTTGTTAGAAATGCAAATTCTCAGCCCCACTGAATCAGAAACTACAGAGGGCGATGGGCAGCAACCTGGGCTTGAACAATCCCCTCCATGCGATTCTGATGCACACTCAAGTTAGAGAGCCACTCCTCTAAATTGTATCTGTGTATCTGTTCACTTCCTTTTCTTCTCCAGTTGACCGTGAGTGCTTCCAGGGCAGGGATTCATTCATTGTTGTGTCCCTAGTGTTTGTTACCATCTCCAGTATGTGGACTGAAGTGGCTGAGCTTGTTAAATGACGGAATGCATGCATACATTTCTACTGACTTTACATAACTACATAATGACATGATATAGACACATAGATCACAATTTTGCCAATTGAGTCATGCTATCAATGCACAAAGCTTGCACAAGGAAATGCACAAAGCTTGCTATTTAAGGGAACCAGGGAATCAATAACATTATTCTAAAATGGAGAGTTCATTTATAATGTGAAAATAATCCCCATTCACATGTTTTAAAATTAGGATATTGAATATCAACTTTTCTTGACGTGGAAGCAAATTCATGTGTTTTTTAACCAGTTTGGAAAGAAGAACATCCCCTTGAAGACTTTGATCACCCACTCCAATCTTGTCACCAGGGATCTACTTTGCTTGGTGCACCCAGTGCAGCTGTGACCTCCCAGCTGACTATGTGGCCTGAGCTGGCCAGCATGGGGCAAATATCTGTGCTTTTCCTGAGACCCTCCGTGGTGGTGAGGTCATCTGGTGCAGATCATGATTGGAAAAACCCTCTCAAGGCACAGGAGATTTGCAGGAAAAATGCCTCTCACAAAACACGAAAAGAGGAAATATTTTCGTGGATTTGTCACCTTTGATTTCGTGGATTTGTCACCTTTGATTTTTACAGGAAGAGGGAAGAGGCAATGGCCTGCTCTTCCATGAGCACGTGGTCAGAATTATTATGCAAATAGACTTTGGGGATCTGTACAGAAAGCAGCCTTGTCTTCGAGGCTGTGGAGAAAATGCTGGGAGAAAGCCCCAGTGGAGGAGTGGAACTGCCTTTGGAGACCACCTCCGTGGGGAACTTGAGCCAGGTCAGCTGATCCAGTGATCCAGCGATCCAGTGATTTTTTTCCAGTGTTCATACCACAGAGTTATTACATCTTTATGATAGCAACCTTGCCTGAAAGCAGAAGAGGCTTTTTAATAAAAGCACCTATTATGAGCTACATTGTGCCCTCCCCCTATCCCAAATGCATATGTTGAAGCCCTATTCCCCAGAATGTGACCTTATTTAGAGACAGGACCTTTACAAAGGTAATTAAATTAAAATGAGGTTGTCAGGGGGAGCCCTAATCCAACATGCCCGGTGCCCTTATAAAAAGAGGACATTGGGACACACAGAGAGACAACAGGAAAGTGCGTGCATAGGGGACAGACCATGAGAGGACCCAGTGGGAAGATAGATATTTGCAAGTCAAGGAGAGAGGCCTTAGGAGAAACCAAATGTGTCAACACCTTGATCTTGGACTTCCAGCCTCCAGAAAGGTGAGAAAATAAATTTCTGCTGTTTCAGCCACCCAGTCTGTAGCATGCAGTGTGGCTGGTCCTAGCAAACTAACCTAGCAGCCCTTCGGAGGCCCCCTATGTCCTGACATGTAAATGCAGAAACAACCACTCAGTGTTTCCGTTATCTCCTCCTTTCTTGTTTCCTTATACATGTCTTTTTCCTTCTTTCACTTTTTTTCCCACTTCTTTTTTACCCTACATTTTTGCTCCAGGTAGAACTTATGTGAGAGCTGCAACATTGCAGCCTTATTTAAGGAGAGAGGAAGAAGAGAACCACGTTAGTTCTTCCCCAGCCTCCCCTCCTCCCCACTCCCCATGCATGCACCCAGGAAAGTTCAGAAGAAGCACTAGAATTTCTAGTTATATTTATTTTGTCTCAGATCCCTTTTAGTTTCTCTGTTTGTGGACATTTCATAATTTCACAGGGCATATGATTAAAATAGTTTGGAAAACATTACATTTTAATTAATCATTCATAGAAACACAGACTATTCTGCCTCTGATTCTCTACAAAATTACTTAATTTGGGGTGTCTCAAGTCTCATATTTTGAAGATGAACAAGAAAACAAATAACGAAGCTTCTCAGAAGAAATGACACATAAATTGAGAGCGGGTATTATATTTGTCTTCAAGATGGAAATAATAACACCTTTCCCATGAGAGATACGCACAGGAATACTTAGATCATCTTTGCAAAGTGTTTGAGGATATTTCAAGGTAATGATTATCATGGCAGTTATCCTTATTTTCTTTCACTTAGGATTTTTACTGTGCTTCCCCCTCATTATTTAATTGCTTAGTCAACATGCTGGGTACTAAGGTTACATTCTAGGTTTTTGAAAATAGAATTTAATCCTGCCCTCTGAAATTGAATTAATGATCAGTTAAGGCAAAACAAGTGTGTGTGTGTGTGTGTGTGTGTATGAAAGAGAGAGAGAGAGAGAGAGAGAGAAAGAGAAAGAGAGAGAGACTGAGAATTCCTCCTGTTGTAGGCTTCCAGCATCACAAAAGAATCTTAACATTTAACGCTTAAGTCTGGAATGGGAGGTCCATCTGTTTTATAGAAGTGATTTGAAACTAGAAGTGGTTTCCATCCTTTTCCCTGGGATCTCACTGCTCTTTATAAACTTTAATCCCCAACTCAGATGTCATTTAAATATTAAAAATGACCACTGACTGCCATGCATGATGCACAATTACCCTGTGTTGGGGAACGACAAAGAAATATTATGTTCATCCATCACCAACCGGGCTATACTTGAAAGTCTGCTCCTTGCAAAGAGCGGTGGAATATTAAAAAAGAATCCTAGGAACATCTTTTATGTGACACAAAGATGATAGTAATCTGCCGGTTCTGTGGTTCTATATGTTTGCCAGCTCAGGGTTACTGGATGCTACATAATTCTTTCAAGTCCTTTCTCTGTGTTAGCAAAGAAACAGACAGGTTGGTGGGTTTGCTTTTATAGGATCCCAAGTAAATTCCTCTTATCTCAGAATCCTTCTTTTGAACTTTAAGGATTCTGCTAATGGAAAGATAACAAACAAGCTATATTCGATTAATCCCTCCCACAGCCTTTTAAATGGCTTTGCTGATAATGTTGGACTTCCTAAATATAACTACAAAAAAAAAAGGCAAATCATTAAAAATGCAGATAGCGGAGAGAGCATCACTTCATCCATGGATGAACAGTACTTGCACTGCCCCTGCTCTGGAGCATGAGAACAAGGGCATCGCCAGTACAACTGATCCTGAAAGGCAACCCCTGGGCAGGCACCTGCAGATAACATACAAAGTAAACAGGTGTTTTCTTACATCCCTCCCTAGGTGCTCAGGGTTTGGCCTCAGGGAGAGCTTTGAGAACCAGGAAAAGAGGCTGCTGTGGTGTGAGGGACACTTGAGTCAGAAGACTTAAGTCAATTTCTAGTTCTGATAACTTGTTTTGGAGCAAGACACTTAAACTTCCTTCACTTGTCAAATGAGTTTCCCAACTCCCACATCACAGCTGTTGTGAGGACCAGAAGAGAAAATAAAGTCCTTTAGAAAACCGTAAACCCCTTTACAGACAAATGTGCCATATTCCATTATTGTTATTTATCAGAGGAAAGGCAGAGAATCAGTACAACCTGAATATCCTGATTTCACTGAATTTATATTCTGTTTAAATGGGCCATTATCACTAGTTTCCCTGCACTGCTTGATTTTAAGAAAAGAAAGAAAGAAACAGAGGGAGGAAGCATAGTGGGGTGTCTGCCAGTGACAGGCACTGAACTAAATTCTTCCACATACTTGATCTGATTTCATCCTCACAACAACCCTGCAAGGCAGGCATTATAATCCCATTGTGCATATGAAGAACCTGAAGTTCAGAGAATTTAAGTGACTTTTAAAAATAATCACGCAGTCACTAAGTGACTGAGTTGGGATTTGATCTAACAGCCCAGGGAATATTTTATTACACATGATGCCTTATTGAAGCAGGTTGAACAGTTGAGCATGTACCACATATTGGCTCAAATTTTGAATCTGAGAATTCTTTTAATGCCTGGTGCTATACAGATATAATGCTGCCTTTTTTAGGAATATGAGAAGATAAACCATCACACCATCTATATGGTCACATCTAATATTTTCTAGATATGATTTTTTTTTTTGCAGAGCCAATTATAAGTTCTTTCTGAAGCCTTGAGGACTACGTAAACATGGGAAACAGGAAAATCAAGTAAAGGGAAAACATCATGGCTGTGATCACTTTGGAAACTCTTTTTAATTTTAATTTTTTTTTTTTGAGACAGGATCTCACTCTGTGTTGCCTGGGCTAGAGTGCAGTGGCATCATCATAGCTCACTGCAGCCCCAAACTCCTGAGCTCAAGTGATCTCCTGACTCAGTCTCCAGAGTAGGTGCATGCCTCAACACCCAGCTAATTTTTTTTTTAAGAGATGGGATCTCACTATGTTGCCCAGGCTGCTCTTGATCCTCCTGGCCTCAAGTGATCCTCCTAACCTCAGCCTCCCAACGTGCTGGGATTATAGGCATGAGCCACTGCATCTGGCCTAATTTTAAATTGTTTTAAAATAAATTTCATTGTGCATATTTGAGATTCACAACATGATGCCACGGCCTACATATAGATAGTAAAATGGTTATTACAGTGAAGGAGTTAACATATCTATCATCTCACATCGTTACTTTTTCTGTGACAAGAACAGCTGGAATCTACTTATTTAATAAAAATCCATAATACAATTTTATTAGCGTTAGCCTTCTCATTGAACATTAGATCCCTAAACTTGTTCATCCTACATATCTGCTATATTGTATCCTTTGACCTATGCCTTTCCATTTCCTCCACCCACCTCCGCCCATGGTAACACCGTAACCACTGTTTCATTCTCTATCTTCGTGTATTTGAGCTCTTTTTAAATATATATATATATTAATATATATATAATTCTTCTTCATAATTATCGCTTTTTTTGCAACTTGATATACAGTAATTACAATTCAAGTTCCACCCTCTCATCATATATTTCCATGTCTCTTTGCTCTCAAAGGTTCTGACAGTATCACAAAATGTAAAATGTGAAAGATACCTTAGCAATCAGCTAATTCACCTCTTCTCATTTTAAGAAAAGAAAGAACCTGAGAACTGGAATTTAATAAGGAATTTTTGTCCCCTAGTTTCTTCTGTCTGTGTCTACCTATGTGTATGTATTAGTGAGTGTGTGTGTGTGTGTGTGTGTGTGTGTGTAACACGTAACGGCTGAATTAAACCCAGTGGCTTTTACTGTCTTGTCAGTGACCTAAAATTTCTTTTCTTCCCTTTCCACTTTTATGTGCTTGTATCTTATTTCTAGTGAGAAAACAAGTATAATCTCTTCCCACTCTTAATGGTTTCTATATGCCAGTAAATTTAGTAACCCAAGGATTTATTCCCAAACAAGACTATCTCTTGTTCTGGATTTTGAAGAAGTGCAATAAACATTTCCCTATAACCTAGTTGGTGGGAAGTACATACTCTCTGATGCAAAGTAGATAATGTCAACAATTTTTCTTCTAAGTATATTGACAAATGACAAATACTTCCTTATCAGACATATCTCAAAACACAATTTGCTCAAATTTCTAGATCTATGAGTTGCCAAAGCACAGCAAAAAAAAAACAAACAAAAAAACAAAAAAACAAAAAACAAAAAAAACCCCAAAAAACAAAAAACAAAACACAAACAAAAACAAAATGCAGGCATTTGCTTCTATCAACTCAAACAAGCAGATATTAGAAAATACCTGAACTTAAAGCTTTAGGAATGTTTTGAAGTTTCCCAATTTCAGCCCCCTGCTTAATGTGAATTCCTTTAAAATGTCTCTGCCAAATGGTCACTTGTGTCACACGTGAGTGTCTCAGCTATTAGGGTACTCAAGATCCCGTAAGGCAGGTTTAGCAGCTCTGGTGGTCAGCCCAGGCTGTCAGGTTCCACTCACTCGTCCAGGCCCCATCCCCTGGGTTGTATGGAGTAAGTCCAATCCAGCTACTTTTCCAGTTACCCTCAGTCCTTGCTCCAAGTTCCTTGGTCATGCAGGCCACGCTCCTCTGAGCCCCCTCCATGTCAGCCACATCCTTGTTCTTTAAAATACAGCACTTGGAGCTGAATACAAGTCCAAGAGACACTTAACTCACCTGCAGTGGGGAAGGTCTTTCACGTTTGTTGCTCTGGATGCATTATCGTACACATTGGGCTTCCAGTAGCCACATCACACATGCGCATACACGGAGCTCACTTATACCTACACATCAACAACTCACTGTGTCAAATCCATTTCTAGGGCAGGGCTTCCATTTCCCACACTAGTAGAGCTGATTATTGGGGATACAAAAATATGACCTTTCTCATGCATCCTTATTAGGCTCTTTGGCAGAAGTAGTTACTGACTATCTTTCTTTTTAGTCCATGTAAAACTTAGTCATTAGAAACAAATCTGTACTTTGACACAATACCAGCTTTTCTAAGAACTTGTCTTTTTGAATCCTTCTTAACTATGTATTTGAATTTTAAAAAAGTCCCTTGTTGTGGCCAGTTGTCCTTGGGGATGGTGTGAGCCCTGCTGTTGGTGGCTGGTTTACTGCCCTAGCCCCATGAAGCCAAGGGCCTTAGAAAAAGCCTCGTGTTATACTGAGAGGTCTTTCTTCACTAGCTAGTGAGGATCAGAATTAGTGTAGAGACCCCACGCCTAGAATCTACTATACCTAGGCACCACATACAGGCACATATAGTGACATGTAGTTTACTCCTAGAGACCCCACTGGTCTCTGATTTTCATTCTCCTTCTCTTGATAAATGCACTGAATATCAATATCATTGTGCATGAAATTTGGGTTCCAGATTGTTACAGATTTGTCCCTTGGACTACTAGCCTGTTCTTGGATGGAGAGGACACTATATAGGACCTATTAACCTTCCCCACCTCCTACTTTCAAGCCACAGACAGCTGTGGGACATCCTGTCCCATAGGACCAGTGCTAGTTCTTGGAGGGTTTGGGCCAGGTGGTGTGTCAGTATTGGAAAGACACTGGAGAAGGCAACTCACTCTCTGTGAATAACTCTCAATCCTGTTTGAGATAAATGAACCTCGAGATGAAATTATCTACAAAGAACAGAATTCTTACCAACTTAGGCCATTATGGACTTTGTTAGGATGGTTAACGCAGCACAAGGGATAGTTAATGTGACAGAAGTATTTCTCAGCAAATGTAGCCACTATCAAAATGAAAAACAGATCCATTAAGGAGGTTTAGCTCCATGCAAGTTTGATTATTAACAAAATGAATCTGTTTAAAGCTGAAAATTGACAGCTTTAGCTTGCTCTCTCTCTTAAGAATTCTTCTATGTGGATTGAGTCCTCCTAAATAATTACAGCTTGACATAATTACACACGTGTGTTTTTGCTCCAACTTGTTTTTTTCCAAATTAACTCTATGTCAGGGTAAGGATTTTGACATTCAGAGTGTTCTCTTACTTTTTATTAATTGCAAGATTGACAGAATTCCAGGCTCCTGAGATAGAGAAACATTCCCTGCAGACTTGAGCACCTAAGAAATAAACCTCCATCAAGTAGAACTGATACTCAGCAAGTATAGATGCCTCCTGCTAGTTGAGATGGTTTAGTTACAGTGGGTAGTATGTGGGCACACCAGGCTCTAAGACTGGCCTGAGGCCTCTGATAACACTTTGTAAACATCAGCAGCTGTGTCCAAATTAGCCTCCTGTAGTGTGGGAAGCTGAGCCTTGAAGCAACTGTTCGGGCAATGATAACTCTATAATTTTCAACAAACATACCAATTGTCCTAGAAAATGTTAAAATTCATAAAGAGAGGAGATGTGTACCAAAGGCTGCCCCACATGCAGAGGGACATAAAGACCTCCCAGAGTCCCTTAAGATGCTGCTGTGATTCAGCTATGAATTCAGGTTCACTTACTGAGTATTACCTTCATGTATATAGCTAAATATGTACATCTCACTTATTTGTCATCTTCCTGGGAGCCCACTGAAGTAGATATTATTTTCTCCATTTTAGAGATGAAGAATTCAAGGCTCAGAGAATTTAAGTGCCTTGCTCATGAGATCAACAACTCTTTCCATCCCTTCATGATAATTACTTGACCCATTGTTTCCATAGAGAAAAATCTCCGTGGTTGGTATAGCAAAAATTCATTCAGATAAAATATAAGTTTATTGGCACTGTTTTATGAAAAGTGTAATGGGAAAGAGCTATCCTCCTTAAATTAAGCCACTGTATATGATATATGAAATACTGAATTGTTCTTTCAGAATATGAATATCTGGCTCCACTTTATTCTTCCTAGAATTTGATTTCTTTTAAAAATCTTTGGACAAATCCTCTGTTAGTGGTTTATCCAGGCCCCATTGGGATTCTCCTCATTTTGGTGGCAAACATCTATCTCTGTGGGTAGCTAATATTAATGGGAAAGACTCTGGCCCTTCAGCAAAGACAACAACTCTCTCCTGTGGCTGATCACCTAATCTCAAAATGCGGAGAATCCCAACGGGGACTGGCTGGCAAAGCGGTTATTCATGTTGAGTATCTAAGATTCTAATGACGGCCTGGGTTTGCACAATACAAAGTAGTTGCAATTGCTCAGGGCCACCCTCTTCTGCTGGCTCCTATTTCCTTATCTCTGTTGGGATTTTTAATGAGATCCCAGTGAACAGGGCCCTTTACTGACAACAAGAAGGCTCCCAAGATTTACTGGTTCTCGGGCACCTCACAGATTCTCTGTGTGCCTCAATTTGTCTTATGGAAAATGGGCATAACTAAGTTAGCCAACCTAGTATAACTTACTCTTTTGAGCTATTGAAAAGATAAATGAGATTTTAAAAGAGAAATTATATGAACAAATATAGTAATTTCATGTACTGATATGCGCTATGAAGACAATGAAGTCAGATGACTGAGTGGTTAAGAAACCTTCTGAGGAGGCGACAGGTGAGCTAAGACTTTAATGAGAAGACACAGCCAGACATGTAGGAAACAGCTTCAGCACAGGAGTGTGAAGAACAGAAATAAGCCTGTAGTTTACGGGCATTAATTCTGGGGAGCACAAGTGTGACAAGATGGAAAGAAGATTGACCTGGGTGGGAATCAGAACCCATGGGTCAGAGTGTTACCCCAACTTCTGTTTCCCCCTTTCTTGTAAACGGCTTCACGAATACCTACTGCATGGGGCTGCTGAGAGGCTTGTGTGAACACAGAACAACTATTCGCCACATCGAAGCCATTCATTCATTCAGTGCTGCTAAGAGGTTGGCCCAGGAAAGTTTCAGTCTTTGATTTGTCTAATCCAATGTCACCAAGAAGTTGACTGGTCATTAAATAACTTCAGCAGGCAGACATGGGATGTCTGGGGGTTCAGGCACTGGTTCTACAATTCCAAAATAAAAGTGATCAGTGCTGTATGGTGTTCTAAAACAGGCTCTGTGTGACCTTGGAGGAAACTCTTCCCATCTCTGGTCTTAGGATTTTATTTATCAAAAATAAAAGTGGAGAGGTTGGAATAGCTGATTGGTAAGCTCCTTCCTAGCTCTGGGCCAAGATTCTGTGCTCTAACAGCACCTAAGACCCAGCAGCTGCCAACATAACCCGCAAAAGCAAGGCAAGGGAGACACATGGGATGGGGTGTGTGTATCAAAGTTGGTTCAGGCAAGTGGCTTTTCAAGGCAGTAGCTGCAATGACAAGGTCTTTATCACGAGAGCAGGCTGTGAACAGCAAGAATTAATGCTGCAAGTCTCTTTTATGTGGCTCCTCTCTGCCTACGGGGAGTGTGCGTGTGTGCTGGGAGGTGGCTATGTCTTCTCATCCTTCTACTTCTTTGGATTATGCTGAAATGTTTCCCCCCCTGAAAACCGAGTACAAAGGCTCCCGCCGGGAGATGAAAAATCCCCCATGCCGTATGCATTGATTTGTAAGCAACAACTAAAACTGAATTCGCATCGCAGCAGCCCATGCCAGCAAAAGAGCTACTGGATCCAGTGATGGCGCATTGTTTGCAGAGCCGAGCTGCTGCCTCTCCAGACAAAGCTGCATTAGAGATGTGACTTCAGGCTTACAAATAAGCGCGCTGAATCATCCTGGAGCCCTTCAACACAGTGTTTTCCTCAAGGTTTTGTAATAAGCAATTTAAGAGGAAAAACAGCCCAACAAGGCAATATTCTTTTCAGAAATATCAGCTAAAGCATATCCAGGGGCCAGAAAATAATTGCTTTTTTCTCCTTGCCCTCTTGTACTCCCACCCCTGTGTGGCTGACCTTCCTTGTTTTGAAACTGGGAGCTGAAGTTATCTGATGCAACATTTTATGCTGCTACCACTGACATGTTAAGATTGATAGATATCCTAGATTTGCTTTGCTTATCTACTGGTATGGCCCTAGAATATGTCCCATAAATAGTTTCTCTCTGGAACTTATTCTCATCCTCATTCTTATTCATGTCCTCTTCTTTTCCTCTTAGGATCATAATTATCAGCTAAATAAAAGTAAAATTCTAGTAAGAACATTAAGGAAGATTGACATAAAATATGTGAAATATGCATTTGCATATCCAATTTGCATGCACACAGATAAATTTATTTTATGTGTGTAAATACATGAATATGCATATCTACATATCATGTGTATGTATGGGTTTTTATATAGGGATTACATATGTCTCAAACTCTTTTTTGAAACACGGCATATGTGTGTGTGAGTATGTATTTATATAGATTATTTTTCTAGATCAGACACAGCAGTATGATGTAGTGAACACAAGCTTTTAATCCAGTCATATATGGATTAGAAAACATTAATTTACACATAAATGTATTCATTATTTATTCAACACAGACTTAGCATTGCCAAGCACTGTCCTAGGTGTTAGAGAAATAATGACGAACAAGACAGATTTGCTGTTGTTAATTTCTTTTTAAAATTTAGATTCTTCCTACTTCTAAGAGGGCTTGAGCAGATCTGTACCTATCAATAGAGCATAAGATATTTTAAGATAAACTAGGACAAAAAATGTCTGAAGGAAGCAGACATAAACGATGCTTTCAGACACTGGAATTGAGTGAATTTTGAACATTCAGGCAAAAGAATTCACTAAGCTTTCTGATGACCAAAGCAAATTAGAAAGCATTGAATTATACGGTTATAATTTCCTAATTGTAGAGATGATAAAACTTAATTTTCTGTGGAAACAGAACCTCTTCTCTTTAAACTAAAGTAGAAATTTATCATGTTTTTTTAAAAGTATAGTGAGCGACATTGTGAATAATAATAATAACTAAGGTTTTATAAAAGATACTTTTCAAATGTTATGCTTTAAAGGTAAACATTAAAATTATAACTAAATTACACTCCAGTGACGGTGGTGTTGAATAGGGCTCTAATAAGTTAAAAAAGATTAACTTTCTGATATCGTATTCAAAGCAAGCAAGAACAGCTACCAAATTTACTTAACAAGACCATTAAACAGTGTATCTTAAGCATCACATTTATCGTAAATGACTTGTTGCCAAGTTGGTGCAATTACACATTGTACCTATCACGTATTCTAGGGCAGATATTCCATCGTGATTAAAGTTAGAATGCTAAATTTCAAATAGCATTATGATGGAAAGCAAGTTGACATTTTATTTATTAAAATGAGAGGTCCTTTAAAGGACAGGGATGCTTTAGTATTTCCACGCCCCAAAGATAACTCACAAGGTCATTTTTTCCAATCCTCTCAACTCACAGGCGAGGTCAGAGGACTTTAGAGAGCCACACAACTAGCTGGTGACTCTTTGACCATTTGAACACAAATGTCCAGAGAAGTCAAAGATTCCAATACAAAATTTTTAAACAATTTAAACACTTTATTTGTCATACATATTATACATACTGTCTATCACAAAGAATATGAATATTTTAGAAGTATAATGAAAGAAGGAATAGGAGCTAAGTTGCATGGCAGCAGTCTTGTTCACATTTCCTGTTCAAGTTTCAAATAATTGCTGTGCAACCTTTGTTCCTATTTGTTCAAACATGCCAGTGATTAGAAGCGTGAAAAAGACCTACCTGAGTAGCTAATACTATCAGAGGGAAAGACCAGGAGCTTGGATAAAAGGCTGGGCATTGATTCCATTTTGTTTCAGAAGACCTGACACAATTTCTAGCAGCAGATATAAACACAATTACTAGATCACAGAAACAATTTGGAAGTCCCTCTGGGTTCTTCACGATGAGATTTAACTTGAACTTTCTAGGAAATCCAGTGACTGATCCTGCCCACTTTCTAGGATTGATTCTATTCTTCCTGGTACTTCTGCACCTCTGTCCCAGGTTTGAGCACAAATTTCCAAACTCTTAACAACTCCGTGTGTAATTGAGACTAAAAGGCTTGTTAACTTCATTCCTTTTGCCCTAAATTAACTCATCTGAAATGAGACCACTTAAGACCTGAACTAAAGTTGTAGGAGGTACATCTAGGGTTGAGCAGAAAGCTTACTGATGTTAGACTCACAGAGGTGGATTTCATATTCCAGCTAGCCACTTGCTGGAGATGTGGCCCTAAATAAGTTATGTAACAACTCTGGGCCTCAGGATCCTCAACTGTAAACTCAGGACAAAACCTACATAGCCCAGGGTATATCTGTGCAGAACAGAAATAATGCAAAGTACTAGCTATGTAGTACACAGGCAATAAATGCTAACACTATTTAAGCAAAAAGTGGGCCACGATTTCTTACATAGGTCTTTGACTAACTTTCTTAAAGGCAGCTGTGCCTACTCTTTCTCATGAAACCAGCATCCTTTTTCATGAACCTCAGTCAGCCTATGATTTTAGGCAAAGGATGATTAGGAATCTCAACAGTCACATAAGAAACAGGGCAAAATGAGACCCCCAATTCCTCACACTCTCTCCCTTTTTTGGTTGTCTTATAGTCAACAATGAGGCTGTGTCAAACCTGACCTAGCAGGATTTTTTTAACTGCTTAAATGGGATTTTCAGATGACCCAGGGTTAACACATTAAGTAATGAGAATTTCCCCACAGTAATGATGCTCAGTTGCAGAGGAGATGCTAGAAAGATTCTTGCTTAGACCAGATTGCATGGCAATCCCTTGAAACTCTTTTTTATTGTTTAGGACTTTCGGAGTGGATCAGTCTTCAAGCTGACAATTATTCAAGAGAATTATTGTCCAGGGGCACTGGTAAGTTGACAGTTTTTGATATTAAATAACTCAGTTTAATTACAAATACTTATTAATCCACAGAGCATGCATGGATGAAGGGCTGATGACAGAAGCATTCCCCAAACTGAACTGGTCTCCCTATTGGTTTGGTATGCTCAGGTGACCGTGCTCTACACTTCTTCATACATTTGAAGTTGGCTTATTGTAATTAACTGTGAAGTTCAGTGAGCACAGACTAGTCAATAGCATGCACCAGCCTGGCCTCATGTTGAATGTCTTTCCTTGTACTGTAGAAGACTGCACCAGCACTCCTGAGTTTCAGTTATGGAACAGGAAGAAAATTAGGCACTTCCAAATCATCATCATCATCTCACTTGGTTTTCTTTGAGACTAAACTTGAGCCTCATCTCTTTTCTTGTAGGAGAATAGATGTGGAGTATATGCTGTTACTGTACTGAATATTTAATTTAGACAAGCCAGGTGCGAGGGCAGGGTATGTTTTCCCATGTCAAGATCAGGTGGGCCACGAAGCACAATACCATTAGGGATGCTGCAGGACCATAATGGTCATTGACAGAGCTCCAAAATGTCACTATTGGATGGTATCTTAAAGTTAGACTAGTCCAACTTTCTCATTCTATTGATGATGAAACTAAAATGCAGAAAGGTTAAATGCTTTGCCAAGGTTATACAGTTGATAAGAGACAGAACCAAGGCTATAAGGAGGCTATTTATGGTCACTCTTGCATGTTCTTTCATCATGAAGATGCCAATAGATACTATGTCTGATATGCAAATGAATTATTTACATCAAAAGTAAAAGAATTTCAGCAAGATCTTTAGTGCTGAGTATTTAAAATTATTTTGTAAAAGAGAGTGCAGTGTGTAGACTTTCTTCAAAGAATGTTACTAATTAGTATGCAGGAAAAGTCTATGGATGCTCTTAGGAAAACAAACACTTCCCATTGTTTTTCGGGGAATTGCCTGTCATCCTCCCCAAGGAATGATGAGCTAGGCTGTGAAGAGACTTAAATATTAAGGTGAAAAAAAAACTTCCTATTTAAGCTGCAGTTCAAATATTCAAACAAATACATGCCACATAATGTGCATGTGCATGTCTCTGTATGCATGGGTTTTGTATGTCTGTGCCTTCGTATGTCTGTATGCGTGTCTGTCCATATATGTGTTTGTATTTGTATATGTGCCTCTGTATGTTCACACGTGTCTGTGTGTATCTATGTCTATATGTATGTCCTACGTGTGTGTGTGTGTCTGTCTGTCTGTGTACGCTCAGACCCCAGGCACAGCAAGCAAGTGCACCCTTCATACTGGAGAAAATCTTGAGCTGATTTGTATCCTGGTACTGCCCCTTGCCAGTTTTGCTTCTTGAGCAAATCACACTGTTTTTTCTGAATCTCAGCATTCTTATTTACAAAATGGCATGTGTAATACTCACTATGAAAGAAAAAGGTCAGTGTGTTTTTATTCACTTAGCCATTTTAGTAATTAAATTGAATTCATTGCATCTGCACAAAATTTGAGTATATTTTAATGTAGAATCTCAATAGATTTGCCTCCCAACAGCCAATTTTGGTATCCAAATGTACAGATGGTCCTTATGAAAACATACATTGTTTAATTAATCCTTATAGCAACTCCATGAGTGAAGCACATTTATCTCTACTTCACGTATGAGCGACCGAGTTCTCAAGGTATAGCAATGTGCCCAGAGTCACACAGGGAATATTTGTAGGGCTAGGACACAAACTCACCACTGTCTCCAAAGCCAGCCTTGCAATTACTCTCTCCTTCACCTCCCTTGGCCCAAGGCTCTTGTGAAGAACAACATGGTGGCTGTGGAACTAGCACTGGCAACCTGGTTCTCTGTATGTGGCCAATGTTTGCCCGCTTCTCCAATACACCTGTTTTCCTTTGTATCCCAGCTGGCACACAGCTTCTTAACGTCCACCTACCATCCTGCCCCACTGGAGATACTCGGAAGAAGAGGGAGCTGGGGAAAATTCAAACTGGACAGCCAGCGAATGCTAACTTCATTTAGAAGTGCATGTGCTAACACATCTTAAAAGCACCTGGTGGCACGCGACTTGCTTTGCAAATTTTTGACAGTCACTTAGCTACTGCATGCCACTGCTCCTGGTCTTCAACCTAGGAGGTAACAGAAGGAGAACCTCTGGGACGTGACTGTTTAATCCTTTCCTAATCTCTGGATTCTCATAAGTACTTTAATTCTTCAAATATTGAACTGTAAGAATTTGGTTCTCAGAAACATGGTCAAAGGAGGCCAAGGTACTGAGCTATGAAATCCAGAAAAAGCAGAGAAGCAAAAAGACTGCCAAGGGGTTGAAACCTTGAAACTAGTCAGTGAGAAAGAGAAACAAAATCCTATTTACAAAATTATTATTTTTGTTTAGCAAGATATACAGAATCAATATCGCACAGAAAATTGCATAGCAAAAAAACCCTCTCAGTACAGTCCTTTAAAAGCAATTTAATATTTTTAATAAGGCAAATCTTTCTGATCTTCAACCATTTAGCCATGAAATTTTAAAATCCAATGAAAGTCTGTCTTCAATAAATGCTGCTTTACAAATTTTATTGTCCATGTAACAACCTAAGAATGCTAACATTCTTTAGACGCTTACATTTAATCATAATGACAAATACTGAGCTTTTAAAACTGTCTTTCATGTAATTTAGTACATTCGGTGCCTTTAAAACATGGGTTTACTTTTCTGATAATATTGTCTCTCAAAATTGTAAAGAAGGTCAATTTACCCAGCAGCCTGCAACTGTGCCTTATTCCCAAGCAGCCATTTAGAAACATAAAGCACAATGTATTGCTTGACAAATAAGAACACTTGAGAGGTTTGCATCTCATTTATTAACAGTTCTTCAAAAGATTTAGGCAGGAGTTAGTCCCATCATGAAATGATGACACGATGGCACCAGGAGTCATGACAAGGCCAGTCACTCTGTCCATGAGACAGAGATAGGGAGCAATTTTCTTCCCTTTGAAATTTCTCTTTCTTGTAAGGGCAGCAGGGAGCACACTGGACTATGGTATTCAGTAGATCAGGGCTCTGAGCTACGCTCCAAAGTCAAGTCGCCTCTCTGAGACTCAGATTCATCTTCAATAAGGCAAGGACAATCATAATAGAAAAGGAGGATTTAATTTAACACAGTATATGAGAGTGTTTGCAAACTAAAATCCACCTTTTTCAAGCAAGGCAGTATTAACATCATTACAGTTGTTTCTCTGTACTCCTGTTCGGACCAGAATCAAATAACATGACTTTGGCCTTGTTAGCAGCACAATCTCACTGTTTAAAGTGGCTCTTTCCACTGTTATAGACTGGTTATAAAATATTTCCACAGTCCCTGAGAGTTACAAAAATATGTGAATGAATAAACACAAAGCCATTCCACTGCTAGAAAAGCAAATTTGGCCTTAATGTGTCTATCGATGGGGTCATCCCAGCCATCATCTGAAATTGCAGCCCCTACACACACTTCCTTTCTCCTTCCACAGCCAAAGTTTTTCCATGACAAGCTCACCATCATATATACACATTATTTTAATTCATTTATCTTATTTGCTGTGTCCTCCATTAAACTATAAGCTCCACTTGGGCAGGGGTATTGTTTCATTCACTGTCATTTACTTTGCACCAAGAACGATGATTGACATATACAAAAACGAATGAATGATGACCAGCCCATGACCATTACACTAATGCCCACATATCTGCAGCTGAAGAAAATCTAGAAATTATTAGGAATGGTTCACTACAAGGCTTATGTTGCTTTTAATGTTTCAATGCTGATATCTCCAAGTCCATAAAACACTTTGTTCACTTTTAATGTTTTCTATGATTGGCGTTTCCTATTCAAGGCATTTTTTGTCTGTTTAGTTCTCTCTGTGAAGAGGGAGTAGAACTCACGCCTTAGATGCTAATCTTAGATTTATGGAAAATATAAGCCATAAAGAGGGAGTTTCCCACTCCCCCATTGCAGCTTAAGTGCAAATTGCAAATCCACTCTCCTAAGCAGTTACCAACCATTTAATGTTCATAAAATCCCATTGTAGACTCAATTGCAAGAAACTAAACATGATTATAAATAGCACTAACAATAAACAGGCATAACATTTTTTTACCACTCTCTGCTCTCACAGAACCTGGGAGATCTGTCAAATTATCCTGTGGCAGATTGGAAAGAGGGAGTTGTGTCTGAAGTCACAGCCCAACTGCTAGTGACGCTGTTTCCATATTTTACAGCTTGGGAATCACTACATATTTAGAAAACTCTAGCTTTGTTCATTAGCTGTAACTGTAGAAGGTGAGCCTGCAGGGATCTTTCAAGGGAAAGAGCTGGTGTAGATGGAGCAGAAGAACCGGGAAAAACAATCCCAGGATAGTGTTGCTTTCATGAATTTTTAAGAGGGACTTTCCTCTATCTTTATATAATCAGACAGCGAGTGGACAAGGTTTGACAATACAGGAAAGGGATACTTCTTTCTGTATTTGATTTCCTCAGGTTTCTGACTCCTTGGGTTTGAAAAACACTTCATTTTGTAGGGTTTTCCTAAATAAAACTCCACATTTTGCTTGTATAGGAAGAAACAGAATGTGATTCTATTTCCATTTCCAGAGGCAGTGCAACCACTTATTTGTCAAATGTTGAAGAGAGTGTAAAAGGATGCAGATGGCAGTGGTAAAATGCCTTGATGGCTTCCTTTCCCACCTGTGATTTTGCTGCTTTCTTCCTGACCTTCCCTTGTCCACTTTGTGCTGCTTTCAGGGAATTTTCCAGACAAAGCCTTGTGATTGGCCATCAGTGCATTAGAAACACAAAAGGCTCTAAATTTATCTTGCTTATTTCCAGAGAGAAAGATGCAATATAGATGGAGAAAAATGTCATGTTTGAAGACATTTGTTTCACTTAGATGTCTAATTTAGTCTCCAAAATGTGCAAACATGCAATAAATGCATTTATTTCTCTTTTAATTTTAGCATGGAAGCTCTTTGTTGCTTTGCCATAGACCAAGTAGTCACAGTAGGAAAACTCAGCTCAGATTTGGGCCATTTTAGTTTATGGCATGCTGAGAAAGGCACTCACCCGCGCTGACAGTGATAGCTTCAATGAACTGTTCTCTCCAGCTATTGGTCCCAACCACGAGGGCCAGGTTTGTCTTCTTAATGAGTTTGTCCACCGTACTCTAGAAAGGTTGAAAAGAATAATATAATAACTGCTGGGTTTGTTAAGGCCTCAGGAAATCTAAGAGAGTGTTGATTTTGAAACCCCAGAGTTATATAAAGGGTAGCAGATGTTAGGCTCAGAACAACAGTATTGACATCAAACACTGTTATGATTATGCAAACAAGCATGGTTCTTAGTTGGAAACATTTTGAAATGGAAACTTCTTTGTAGCAAATACAAGCCTCCTTCACTGACTAACAGCCAATGAAGAATAGCCTCTGTGTTTAGAATAGCAGATGTTGCAAAAACCCATCCATTCTCCTTGAATGCTGTCCCAACTTGCTTCTCTACTGACTTCATCTCTAGTGTGCTGTCTGCAAGTGAATTAATATATGTTCTGCTCAGCACTACCTGTGAATAGCCTGAAGTAACAGACAGATTATGAAACCAAAAACTGTTATTTGGGGGTTTTGTTTATCAGTGAAATGTAGCCAGACAGCAGAGTCTCAAGGTTGCTTGCTGCAAGACCATCAATAAATGGACTTTGCTTTGGCTACTAGTTTGATCAGCCTGCTGGCTGTTGGAGAATTCCACTCTCACCCCACTTGTGTTGCAAACAAGAATAGACAAAATAAGACAAGACAAGACAAGGTCAATTCTTATGGCATAGGGCACATTGCAATTTACCTTGCCCTGAATTTCCCCTGCTTTACTGGTATTGTGCTGCATACCCCTTATTTTTCTTTAGAACTTTTAAAGCACTTTGTTTTGTACAATTAGCACTCTCTAGCTTGCTAAATTCAGTTAATGTAACATCAGGAGCGGCCAAGCATTCACAAGAATACTAAGTAAGCAGATGCACCCAAAGCACTACCACAAATCAGGGCAACTACAGGAAAGGGGTAATTTCCACAGCACTGAGGCTGCTCCTCCCGGAAAAACTACCGCATTGACTAGTCTACAAACATCCACACTTACTGTCAGAGCATCCTCGAATTTCCACTCATTGTAAAGAGGCAGAAAACACGTATTATTTGTCTTAGGTTAAAATCTGTACATGTTTGATGCAGTGTACCTGAATTGACTGTAGTTTGAGAGAGAGTACGTTATCAGCTAACTGGAGTAAGGAAACTGCGATTTGAGGGGCTTGCAGGAAAGGCCAAAGCCAAATCATATCAACCATGTTAGCTCAAGAACGGTCATTGGAACTGACTTGAAACATTGAGAAGATAATAAACATGAAAGGGCCCATCTCCAACTGGCTCACTCTGAATTTGCAACATTATTCTTGGCCGGATTGTATGTCCTTAGGGTGGTGACCTTTCAGCTTCTAGCCTTGTGTCTAGATCTGCTGGTGCCCCTGATAAGAGCGCTAACGGTCATCGTTCTTGGCCACCATAACTTGAAGCACATGACATGCATCTGTCTTTCCTCTCTCAGCTCAGCTACATCTCATCAAGCAGTCTTAGAATCTTGGCTGATACAAATTCAAAGTGCTGTGTAGTATGTAACAAGAAATGACCTCAATTTTCCCTTATGTAATGGAAACTTGGGACAGCTCTCTCCAAAGGGGAACTCTCTCTAGTGCTGAAGCCAAAGCAGAGAATTCTATCACCTGGGAGATAAACAGCTGAACAGATAAACAGTTCAACACAGACTTTGCTCAAGAAGTATCTCCTAAAGAACAAAGTTCTAACATAAACTAAACATTTATACATGTGTAAAACCCAGAGTAGATTTTAAACGTTAGTTCATGTTAATCCTGTGGGACTTTGGGATAGTCAGGGTTCTTCCTAGGACTTAATTTGCATATGAATTCTGTCCTGGAGCGCATAAGGCTGAATCTGAAGTTCAGACACCCGGAGTCAGACATTGCTGTCTGCATTTGCCTGGAGGGTTCCTAAATGGCAACGATCAGCTCTTCACTGCTCTAGACTTTCGAGAGATTGTAAAACCTCACCCTCAGCAATAGATGTGAGCAAAGCATGTCCTCAGTCACAACATAATAAGTGAGAACTCAGTGGACAAAGCAGAGTGGGACATTCATTATGAAGTGTCTCCCAGGTTTGGGTCTCTAATGCAGTTTTGGGAGTTTTGAACAAGTTCTTTAAAACAGCTATGTTCTAGAAAAAGAAGTTTCTTAGACAAATAATGTAAAATAAAAATTGAGACTTGAGGGCACTTCAGAAACAAACCCCCAAAGTGCCCTTTAGCTGTAATGGTAACAGTACTGATGATCTTTGAGGAGATGAGAGGAAATAGTCTATGGAAGCTATTCTAAGGGGATAAGTACCCCAAACAACTGGACTTATGTAAAGAAAATGGGGCACTTTCAAAGGTTCAGATGATTGGAATGGTTATCTGAAAGAGCTTTGGATCTAAGAAAGCTTTGCTGCCTGGAAGAGTGTGCCCTGCCTTACCTAACCAAATACTTCTAAAGGAAGTTATCATGATTTCACTTCCTATCACGGGTACATGGAAAGGCAAGGTTATGGATTATTCCATAAGGAAGAAGAACCCACAATTTCCCATGAGAACTCTTGGAAGGGTAGGGGGAACCTTGCTTTGGAAATGCCAACTCATAGAATCTCTGCTCAGCAAGTGGCACCAGGCCCTGTGATTCCAAATGAAAAGAGGAAGAGGGAGGCTGGACACACATGGACAAGAGATGGACAGACTGGTCCACAGGAATGGACAATCTGACATTCCCGTACTTCGGGAATTTTAGGGAATGTGTGCATGTTCCAGCCATGGCTGGGCAACAAGCCAGGGTTCCATATCATACAACGGGTGGGTTCTGATGTCAGCATCTCCCTAGAAAGCTTTGGTTCCAGTGTTTACCCCTGCACTGTCTTTCTATGGGAATGAGTCAAAGGAAGCGTTAACAGACTTTCAGTGGCCTGAAAGGGAAAGTTTAATTGCTTTTTTATCTTTTAAAAATTCTACTATAATTGCAAAGACATTTTGCTTTCCACCTGTCTCCTATCAGACACCTCAATTTGTGAACTAAATTTAAAAAATAATTAATGGACCCAGCTAAATAAAAAGAGGCCACTATTTTAAAAAAACCCAGATAAAATACTGAGGTTTCTAAGTTGGTGGCCTGGTTCTCCCTTTTCGAATCATCATTATGGTTTTTCAAACAGGAGCAAAGTCTGCCCTTGAAAAACAGGTGAGGAAAACATCACTGTGCTCTGGGTTTGTAATTCTGGAAAGCAGGAGAAGCGATGCATTTTTTCATTTCTCACTGCAGAATTGAGGTGTGGCTCTGCTCACTGTCTTCTCAGATGTCAGGACTATGTGAGTGAGAAGGGCTGGGGGTTAGGGGCAGAGGGGGAAGCTAAAGATCCACAGGGAGTCTCAGCTCAAAGGCTTAAGCTCCACCCTAAGGCCCATGTATTCAACTTCTGAAAAAATAACTTTCATTATCTAGAGAATTGGGAATCCAATTTTATCAGCTCAACTATAAACTCTCTGGTTGCAGGCACTATATACCTTCCATATGTTGATTGTGCTAAAATGGCCTCAGGTATGAAGAGGATGACAGCATACATGAGAGTTTGTCAATGGGATGTTTCATAGAGAGAGATTACCAGCCCCCGCTCCAAAAAAAAGAAGCCTCCTAATTTTCAGCCTCTGACAGTTATTAGCTTTTCCAAATAGAGCTTGGTTTCTTCCACACATAACAACCTCTTGGAATCCACCTGTGCATTTTCCTTGCTATCCCCTCAGATAGCACCTGCTTTTGGGGCACCTCTGACCTTGTGCAGTGACAGATGCCTCCTGTCAGGCCCTCGCTCTGATGCTGTTTAGTTTATAGGACCCGTTTGTTCCCTACTAACTCTACAATTCCAATTTGGCTCCAAAGGCCTCCCAATTAATGGGCCAGTTCCTGAAATTACATCTACCTCTCTATCCAGATGGATCTTACAGCTTAGGCCAACACTAAGAACAGTTTTGGTCCCAAGGTGGGCCTGGCTCCCCAGTGGGCAACGTTGTTGAGCATACCTTGAATTCATAGGATTCTTCAATGATCACTTCCAACTTGGTGTGTTCTCCCAGGATGGGGCGCCCCATTTCTGCAATGCGCCTCTCCTCTTCTTCTTTGCTGGTCAGCGGCTGCTTGTCATCATATTCGTCTGTGAAAGGGAAGGGCAAGAGAGTGAGGAATGTACTGTTTTATTTGGAAATCCCTGGATCTTACCACAAGAAAACCAAGAAGGAAGGAAGCCCTAATGACCTACAAAATGTCCCTCGGGTGAGATCATGAGGCTGGAGGGGAGAATTAGACAGACACTTGTCACATTGTGCAGCATATCACTGTGACAGCAGGTGATTATGATGCCCCACAATCTAGGCTCATGCAGTTGAGGAGGAGTAATGCACAGGGGCATAGCACTGAGACAGGCTCTGCCTGCATGTTTTCTGTGTTGAGGGAATCATCCAGCTGGTCCCTGTAACGCTGGCTCAGCTGGCTGTTTGTACACGTTCCTTCAGCACATGACCAAAGGGAAACACACTAAAAGCGCTACAGTGACCTGAAGGGTGGGAGAGTGTGGCCTCCTTCTCTCCACTTTCTAGCAACAACAGAAAATACCCCAGGCCTACAGAGATGGGAACAGGAAATTCTGATTTTAGCCTCTCACTTGCCAAAAGCCACTGTTGCAAGTTCAGCAGCAAAACATCCATTGCATAATTCTGTAAGATGCCTGGGCTCCAGCGCTTCCTCTCTCTGGTGCAAAGCTGAATTGTGTTAGGAAAACCTTGACCATGTTAATCTTAAAGTAAACAGGGAGGGCGAGGGTGAGTCCTCTAGGGAGTTAATACTCACTATGTGAGCCTGATTATTTCCAGAACCATCATGTAGCTCATGCTCTAGGAGAGGCTAGTGGGTGCTGAGAAAATGTTAATGGATCCAAGAGTCCATTAATGAGGGGAAGCTCACAGTTGGCTCTCTCTGTGTGAAGGTCATAAGGACAAATCCCAGACTGAAAAGGCCATGCACATAAGGAGGACAAACACTAGTCCTGTAATTACTCTTCTCCTTCAGGCCCAGGATGCTGGAACAACACAGGCTACTTCCTCTCAGAGTCAAGTGGAATGAACATCGTCTCCAGGGAAACAGTATGGGTGATATGGAACGACCTCAGTCCTGATGCCCTCACCTCTAGGACTTCCGGACAAATGCCTGCAACAGGAGTCTGTTGACTATGGAGACATCCAAAACAGAGGGACTTCTTGCCCGGGCTTCCTGCCTTTTGCATTTAGACATCAGCTTCTGCAGAAGTCCACACCTCCCGTTCCCTCCAAAGACCCATGGCTTCCCCTCCGCTGAGGAACCCTGCTGTGATGGCTCCATTTGTTGCTTTAGCAATTGTTGCAGAGAATGGTTCCTAGCCCAGTTGCTCACTGCCAGGGCAGGGAGCAAATGGGCTAGAGGCACTGGCAGCATTTTATATACTAAGTGTCAAAACCCGAAACAGGAAAAAGCAGAATGTAGCATGTCAATTAATTCTTTAGTACACATTTAATAGTGTCTTCCTAAAAGGCTCTTTTAGAATTTGCTTTTCTATCCCCAGCGATTACACAGGGCACAAAGAAATTAGATGAAGACTTAATGATTTTGGACAGGTCAGAAGCTGCTGAATGTTAACAGAGGCAAAGGAGAAGGACAAGGAGATTAATTTTAACTGTAAAAATGGTAATATTTTTAATAGTAGGATTGGGAAGTTCTAACCCAAACGAAGGGAAAGGTTTCTGGCTGGGGTTTATAAGATTTGTCCTTGTGAAGTTATGTGTCTAGTCATGGTGGTTGGCTGAGATACATGAAGTCCAATTTATTCAGTGTTCATATCAATCAAATTTTGATTACCACTGCTTTCTGATCCTCGAACCCATGATAATGTTCTTGGTAGTTTTCATAGTAGCAGGTGATATTAGTGTCTTTGTTCAAAACTATGGCTGACCATGGATGTCTTGAAGACTTGCATCATTTAAGAATTATTTTCCCAGAAGAAGAAATATTATAACTTGGATATCTGTTTCAATTGTAAAGCCATTGGGGGAGAATATTTATTATGGCCCTCTTTTCTTTGGTTTACTTATAAACAATAACTCGCTTTTAATGGGATTCAAGGCAATTTAGGTAGAAAAAATAGATAAATTATGGAAGAAAGGTGATATGGCAGCATTGTTTAAGTGCAGCATTTCACAAAATGAAATTGGTTTGGAACATGGTATTAAATAAATGGAAATGGTAGTAAATGAAATTAAGTCATATGGTAAATAAAAAGATTCTTTTTCAATAATCCTTCAGTCATTCTGATCAAGAAGAAATGCTTAATTTATGCTATTATATTTTTAACTAGTTCTTAATATTTTGGTTTCTACTATTTTAAGAGAGAGAATACAGATCTCAGGCATAGAGCATTTGACAGTATCCAGATAGAATTTTATAGCATTTTTTCCATTAAAAATTTTTATTAAGGTTATTAAATATGAAATGTCTGTTTTCCTTAAGTACTAAGTCTGACAGTTGGTATCTCTGACATACCACTTTGACACTTCTTGTTTCATTTTTATTGTGAAGGTACATCCTCATTCTTTCAAAAACACACTTTGGCTTGTGATATCTTTCAAAGATTTTTTAGAGCAATTTTTGTGAAACCATGGATAAGTCAAAAATTCGTGTTATTTTTGAATATGAGTTCTCTCGTGGAACCAATGCAGCGCAGACAGCTTGAAATATCAATGAAGTGTTTGGGAAGCATGTGGCTAATGAACGCACAGTATGTTGACGGTCTGAGAAGTTCCATTCTGGTGATTTTAATCTTGAAAATGAGCCACGTGATGTTAGACCAAGGTGGAGAATGATGTCCTGAAAGCCGTAGTGGAAGTGAATCCATCTCAACCTACGTGTGAATTAGCAGCAAGGTTTGACATTACTATTCCAACAATATCGGACCATCTGAAACAAATCAGCCAGATAAAGAAGCTGGATAGATGGGTTCTGCATGAATTAAAGGAGTGTCAGAAGAGAAATCATCTCGAAGCTTGCCTTTCTTTGCTGTCACGCCATAAAGGCGAACCATTTCCACACCATATTGTTACACGTGATGAAAAATGGCTTCTTTTTGACAATCACAAGGGTTCAGCACAATGATTGGATAAAGATGAAGTGCCGAAGCACAGTCCAAAACCAAATATTCATCAAAAAACAGCTCATGGTGTCTGTCTGGTGGTCCAGTGCTGGTATTATCCACTGCAGCTTCATGAAACCTGGTCAATCGATTGCAGCAGATGTCTACTGCAACCAACTGGACAACATGATTAGGATGCTTGCCAGTAAGCAGTGAGATTGATCAATAGAGACAGGTCAATCCTCTTGCAAGATAATACTTGACCACATGTCACACAAACAATGCTGCTCAAACTACAGAGGCTGGACTTGAAAACTCTGTGTCATCCACTGTATTCACCAGATCTTGCACCAACTGACTATCACTTCTTCCAGGCTTTGGACGACTTCTTGCAAGGGAAAATATTCAATTCTTGACAAGCTGTGGAAAATGGCTTTCTCAATTTCATTGCCACTTGCTCTCCAGGCTTCTTCACTGCTGGTGTAAACAAGTTACCATTAAGATGGCAAAACTGTGTCAATAGTTTAGGTGCATACTTTGATTAATTGTACTGCTTCTTCTTTGAAATATAACAAGCTTATTATTATAAACTTTTGATTTGAAATCGGATATTTCATATTTAATGACTTAATAAATCATACTTTCTATTTATGACAGATGGTACTGGTTTTCCTTGTGCTAGTGAATTAAAATTTCCTTTTAAAAATAAATTTAATGAGTAAAAACATGAGGCAATTAAAAAATTATATTAAGTGAATAATATAGTTGGTATGCAACCAAAGCAAAAATTGTAAAGGAGGTATGTGAATGACAAAAATTAAGGAGATCCTGTCTTAATAGATTTCATACTAACCTAAATAAAAGTGAGGTAACTTGTTTCTATCACATGCTACACTCTTGCTCCAAATTGACTTGGATTTCTTAATAACCACACTTTTATCCCATTGTCTATCCACCTGGAAAAGCTTTGCTATGAACATCTGGGTAAATTCTACTTATCTTTCAAAAGCTTACCTATTCTTACATGAACTATCTCCTGGTTGATGATTAGGGATTTAGGAACTATCACTCTAACCTTAAATTAATTCCTTAATATTCACTGTGTGTATTGAACATGGACACTCTCGTATACTGTTTTTTATTTTTAATAAATTACCTTGACATACTAATGTCCAGCATGTAAACTTGCTGAGATATTAATAGAATAGTATGTCTCCTTGCACTTGGAACTACCCTGGTATATCTCCCAGGACCTGTTACAAGGTATGAAATGTAACAACAGTAGGTGCTTGGAATTTGTTAATGTGACTCTTGATCTCATTGTTAGCAAAGTCTCTTATTTGCTCTGTCTATAAAAAAGGATCATTTTTTTATTGAGCACATGTCTACACCACATCAGCAGAGCCATAGACCTCTCCTGCCACCCTCTGCCTTCCAGCAGGAACTCACGGTCTAATGGGAAGAGGCATTTAGATGGACAACTTCTAGTACAGCATGGTAAGGACTGAGGGACCAGGGTTGGGGGAACAATTCACTCTGCTTGAGTGAGTCAGGGAAGGCTTCAGGAAAGAGCAGCTATTTGAAATTGGCCTCAAAGAATGTATAAAAGCTCACCAGGTGAAGGTGGTGGTAAGGATGGCGAGGCGGTGGGGTGAGTAAGTAGATTCCAGGCTGAGAGAAGTCAAAGTACAATGGCACAGTCATGGAAGGGGCAGGGCTATTTTTATTTCATAAGTATCGTGAACTTCTATGTGACTGAGAGATGGCAGCTGGACAGATCCTATTATTGCTCTACAATGATCCTGACAAATAAGCATTTATGGTCTAGATTTTTGACACTGGCAAAAATGAGAGCTGAGTCTATTTTTTTTTTAAGTGTCCTCTCTTTAGATACCTTTTACTGAATAGGGAAATGGTTTAACAGCATGTTTAAAATTTTGATCATTTACTGTGTTTGTTTCCTTTTCACTGTGAGTATTGCATCAAATGTCGGTTATTTTACTATGGTCGGGGTCAGTTTTATTTCCTTACTTATGCACAGTGACAACATGCTGTTGTTTTAGTTTTGTTTCTCAGATAGAGAAAATTAATTTTCTCTCTCTATGTGCGTATATATGATTATGTTTAAAACTCACCCTATATTATTGAGAAGTTAGAAATAAATTACATAACATCATAGTCTTAACCAACCAAAACAATTTAAAGATGAAATGCATAATTAACAGCCACTATTAAAATCAATATTGACAGGACATAAAACAATCCCGCAATAAAAATCCCCAGTGGGGAATCGCTCTTCTCCTGAGTAATTGATTTTGCAAACTGCAACAAATGATAAAAGCTAACAGGTACCTGGAGTCTGGGAAAAATAGAATTTTGAAAAAGCTGCTTCTAAGGCATTCTGGTTCAAGCTGCATTTTTTTTTTTTTCTTTTTTGAGACAGAGTCTCAGTCTGTTGCCCAGGCTAGAGTGAGTGCTGTGGCATCAGCCTAGCTCACAGCAACCTCAAACTCCTGGGCTCAAGTGATCCTTCTGCCTCAGCCTCCCAAGTAGCTGGGACTACAGGCATGTGCCACCAGGCCCGGCTAATTTTCTCTATATATTTTTAGTTGGCCAATTAATTTGTTTCTATTTATAGTAGAGACGGGGTCTCACTCTTGCTCAGGCTGATTTCGAACTGCTGACCTTGAGTGATCCGCCCGCCTCGGCCTCCCAGAGTGCTAGGATTACAGGCGTGAGCCACCGCGCCCGGCCTTCAAGCTGCATTTTAAAGCAGCCTCAGTGTGAGAGATGAAGGGCTGAGAGTGGGAATCCCTACCAGAAAACAACACAACCCACAGGGGCGATCTCTTTATTGAGACCTGTACCTGAGGAGCTACTGTTGGCATTCTTTAATGTGGTCACAATTTTAATCCCAATGAACCACGCAGAATTTGGAAACGGGTACATGGCCAGCTGTGGGATAATTTGCTCAAGATTCTTTTAATCCTTCACTCAGAACTGTGCTGACATGTCTGAAAGCAGAGATCGCTGCACCTGGATGGCCTCTCTGATTGGAGCCTAAAGAAACTGGTACTTTTATTTCCATGAGGAATATTCTGGAACAACTTTATAGTCAGGGCAGGGTGTCATGATTACTGAACAGGGGTGTGGGATGTGAGGATGAGGAAGGTCCTACTGGGTCAGGCAGAGTGTCTTCTACTGCCATGGCCAGGGGTGGGCGATAGTCAGGATTAAAGAGCAAACATCCCTGTCCTCATCCAGAGATTTAGTGCCATCAGACGATAGCTCTAGACCTATACTAGATCTGGGATAGTTGTGTAATCCTCTAGTCACCCTGTCAATGTTCCTTTAATTCTCCTATGGAGAAACCCCAGAGATGTACTATCACCTGTGCATATCTGGTTAATATCATGTTTCCTGGAGGCAGGACAGGCAGAGTCTGGGAAGAAATACAGCTCAGCTTTTAAAGAAACTTCATTATACTTGGGATGAAAAACTCATGTGTGAGAAGACACATTTGCAAGAAATCTGGAATGTATTGAAAACTTGAGAGGGGGAAGCCATTGGATCAGGTTTCTGTTTAAGTCCATGCAACCCCCTCCCTCCACAACGCCTCCTGTTCCGCCCTGATGTGGTCGTGTTGTGTTGCAATCCACCGCACCCCCAGCTGCCAGAGAAGCCACAGCGTTACTTAGCAATATTTTAGAGGCGACAGAGCTAAAATGTATGTCTGTAATGTCTCTAAGAGCTAAAGAACACTTGAAGGCTGTGATTTTCAAGGGCCGTGATGAAATGAGTACCTGCAAAGGTGATTATAGTAGAGGGAATCGGATGTTCTCTAGCGTGAACTTTCCTGAAGACAGGTTGGCCTAGCAAAAGGACAGGAAGAAAATCAGCACAATGGATTGCACTGGTTTGCCATCAGAGCTTTGTGGGATTAGTAAACTAAACATCACACCCAGATGCACACATGGCAAGCAATGTTAGTTTGGGGATTAAGCAGTCATAGGTCACCCCTACATAGGTTGCAGAAGGGACCAAGAGATGGGGCAGATGTTCCATGAGCCAAACCAGATTACATTAATGAACCACACATCGTATGGCAGGAGGTACAGCCAGATTCCTTCAGGTGTCTGAAACGGAGTATCCAGCTCCTTTAAGTTATTGCTTCCAGAGGCATCATGGAACAACAGAAAGCAGATGGTGTAGTGACAGGTGTCCTGGTTTTGAAGCCTACTAATGTCAAGATTATAGCCTTGAGTAGGCTATTTCTCCAGTTTTTCCATATGTAAAATGAGGATTATAGAACCTGTTCTATGTCATAGGTTTGTTTGAGGATCAAATAACATAACTGCTGGGAACACGCTTACTACGTTTATCTCATGGGCAGTCTGAAGGGGAGAATAGTACATACACTTGCAGGCTTTGTAAGCCATCATTACAACTGTTTGGATCAACCAGGCCTAGGGTTTCACTGAACTGCCAGTTCAATGGATTTCCAGCTTCACTTGCTATTTACTTCTACCAAGAGCTACTCATTCCTGGCCTGGGAATCATGGGACTTGGGACTCAGTGCCAGCTCTTCCGTATGTGTAAACTTGGACAAGGCCTTCCTCCTCTGTGAGTCTTCGTTTCCCCAATTGTAAAGTGAAGTTGAACTTGAAGGGGCTTTGTTCTTCTAATCCATGTTTTCAGCTCTCAGAATTGTTATACTTTGGATTTCTTAAAAAGCCATGGGCCTTATTAAGTCTATTACATGATGAGCATAATATAATTGGAGGAGTAATATTAAAGAGGTACATTGACTGCTATATAATTTTAATTAATTAGGGAACTCTATAGCTGCATGTCTTAGAAATTTTGGGGATCAAACGTATCATTTCCTCTCCATATTGAGGTAGAATACTTAATTTATTAAAATATCCATTTATTTTATTTTACATTTTTTTACAGACAGGGTCTCACTCGTCACCCAGGATGGAATACAGTGGTGTGATCACAGCTCACTGCAGCCTGGAACTCCAAAATATTTTATTTTTTTGTAGAGTCAGGGTCTCACTATGTTACCCAGGCTGGTCTTGAACTTCTGGCTTCAAGTGATCCTTCCACCTTGGCCTCCCAAATTGCTGGGTTTACAGGCATGAGACACCACACCCAGCCAAAATAACCATATTTACATTCATTATTTTCTTTCTTTCAGGATCCCCCTTAGCTTTCATTTGGCTGGAATCCACAACAATGGCATTTATGAGACGTATCTGGGCTTTGGACTGAAAAGGGGTTCAGTGTATAATTTCATGATGCAGGTAAAAATAAAGGAGTTAGAGGGGGAGGAAATAGAAAAGTGCTGGGGGTAGAGCTATTATCATATGGCCTTGGACTTAAAAACAGAAGGCCTGGCTCTGAGTCCTTGGATGGGTGATCTGGGTTAGACTGATTAATTCTTTGAACTTTCATTTCCTCCCCATCTAACTAAGGCCAATAAAGTCTTACTGCGTATGGTTGGTAATAAAATGATTTAATGAATAAGAAACACTTTACAAACTCTAATGAGCTATAATATATAGGGCGTTATCATGTCATATGATTGGAAGGTCAAGGGGAAATAAGATCATAGGTCCAAAGGGCCTTTCAATGAGGCAAGGTCCAGGAACAGCCAATAAAAATCTGCAAATTCTGAAAGCACTTTTAGAACTTAATGTCCATTGCTAATGAGACTCTGAAATACTGGCATTAGACTGTGGATCAAATGGCTTTTCAATTTCTATATATCCTCCTTCAAATTTAGATTTTCACACTCAGCTGCACAAGTCCATGTAAATAAAAGCTACAGGCAAAGTCCAAGGGCTAGATTAATTCTCTGCTGTCCCGGCATCTCAAAGCCTTGACTTCAAAGCCTCAAACTGACTTCAAAGAAAAGCTCCTTAGGGCTTAAAACTGCTTTTCAATCTGCAGACCTAAGTTTTAGAACTTTCCTCAGGGCATCAGTAGACGGTGGATCCTGGGCATTCTAGCCTGATTCAGGAGAAGGGTCAAGTAAAGTGAGACAGCTTCTCAGAAAGGAGAAATGGACAGGCCAATGTAGAAATTTCCAGAAAGTTCTGGACCATTCTCTTGTCTCTAACTGCATCAATTTCAAGTCTTGGGCAAAGGTGGTAACAATAGAAAAACTGCTATTTCAGATTAAAGTTTCAGCCATAAGGAAGAACTTAACAAACTATATGAAATGACAGAAACCGTTAGAGGAAGTGATTCTGTCATCTTGGATACAAGATGGATAGCCAAGGTAGGAAATGTTGGACATTACTGGACAGATATCATAGAAATTGATACGAAGAATTTCTGAGAAAAGATAACTAAGGTCCCATTACCTGAGATACTAAAAGGGAAGATAATTCAGGTGACATAGAAGGAAGGCCTTAAAAACAAATTCTGGACATATTTAATGATAAAGAAAATAGAAAGATATCCAAATCCATCAATGCATTTTAACAGGGCATTCTATAGTCAAATATTTTTCATTATCATGCTGCATAGGATTAGATAGCATACTATTTCTACAATGGTTGACTTTAAAATAATAATGACTTCAATGAGTCATGAAGACTGGCTTGCCAAGTTTCAACATTCCTCAAATCTCTCAATGATAACTAATTAATCCTTAGGTGACAGAATCACCTAAGAACACTTTGTAAGAATTTGTAAGAAGACTTCAATGAGTTAAAATAATGGAATGAGAAAAAGAAGACAAAAGTTTTTTAAAAAATGTAAATTTCTGCACTTATGTTAAAAAATAACCTTCTGTGGTACAAAATTGGGGATATATGGCCAGGGAGAGCTTCAGATATATCAGATTTTAAAAATCCAATATGAGGACTTGTCCTGTTTAACAATTTTATCTTTTTTAATTTCTGTGTCTCTGAGAGTCTATTAATCATTTTGTCATTAGGTGCTGTGTCTAGAGAGAAGCAGTAGATAGCAACAACCAATGTGAAATTGCCCAGATTTAGAAAATTCCACTTTGGGCAAAATCATGTTGAAACTACTTGCTCATGAGTTTACACTAACAGTGGTTTAAGTTAGCCCCAACTCCTGCCATGGTATTTTCCTTAATAGAAATTTTGGAATTTTTTTCCTCTAAATATTTCTGTTCAGATCTCAGACTTCAAAATTTTGGTATCTGTACAATATATTGGAAAATTTTGATATTTGCACAATCTATTGGAAAATGCCATGTAGGCCATCGGAGACATCTTGCAGCTTCAGACAAATTGGAGCTACTGCTTAAATATTTATTTCCCTGTCTAAATCTGCATAGTTAACTCTGAAGGGGTGAGGAGACATTTACAGACGAAAGAGGGTGCTGTAAGGAAGTATCTTCCTTTTGTACACAAGAAAATAGCTTTAGAGTTGTGCTAAATGATGAAATCAACACAAGCTGAGTACCATTCTGAACTTAAGGGTTTTAAACTATTTTATTGGCATTTTGAGTTTTTATAGAGCACACTATAATGAACTTCAAGTGGCAGAAATATTACTCGTTACCATGTTATTAATACTAAAACCTAAGTCCCCAAAGAGCGACTTGGACGGGTGTGGTGGGATGAGGGGAAGGGACTGCTCTGTCCTCTCCCAACATGGCATTATCTATTAGGACCCTAAGCTTGGGCCACACAGCAGTTTTGGATGTCAGCTCCTACGTTTCTTTAAGGCCAGCAACTGTGTCTTAATTACTCTGGCACTCTTTGGAGCACTGAGCATCACCAGTGCTACATGAACATTTGTAAATTGACCAGTGTTAAAATGTGAATAATTCCAGTTTTGCCATGTGAATTGCTTATCAATAAACACAACACACACGTTGTTAACTTGTGAAATGTTAAATGTGTAAAACCAGCAAGAGCACACCATTGCTGCAGTTAAATGTTAACGCAGATTATACAAGATGTTTGTTTGGTTTGAGTTTTTAGGGCATTTGGGGAAAAACAAAGAAACATTTTTTAAAAAAGTCTTACCATACAGGTATTTTCCTTCATTAAAAGCAAATAAAAATGAGAAATTATTTTTTAAAATGAAATAACATACGGTGAGAACAGACAGTAAAAATAAAATCAACATTAGACTTTAAAAATTCATACCTGTTATTGTGAAGCCACCTAAAAAAGAGAAAACAAATAATTGTTACAATTTAACTTACACTCTAAATAACAAATACCAGTGACATCAGACACCCACCCACAGTACAAAAGCTTGCCAAATTAGATTTACAATTAAGAAGAATAGGAAAGCATCCATTCATGACCGAATCACTAATCATTCTTTCAAGATTATGGGACTTAGTGCACAAGCAATTCTTGTGCATACTTAGGAAATCAATGATTTTTTTAAAAGGTTGTTATATACTAAATTAAAAATGTAATATAAACTATTTGACCTTAACAAAAATGAGGCCAATGGCCCTCAACAGCAATCTTGCTAGCAAATCAATAAAAATAAAAGTCACCCAAATCACCTGACAGAAATGGAAAATAACCTAGAAAAATGGAAAGGAAATGCAAGAAATGAAATGCTTACCAAGCTCATTCAATAACAGGGCTGTGAAAGAAACAGACAAAGACAAACACAGAATAAGAGACCAGATGAATAATGAAAGTAAGAGGAATATCAGCAGAAAGAAATCCAGGCAGATCTGATTAGAGCAGCAGGGAGGCACTGCTAAAAAATTGGGTGCACCCCAAGAAAATGTGGCATTGGGAATATTTCAAAATAAAAAATCCCAACAGATATTTCTGCAAATGTGTGTGATTGAATAATACATGTATTTGTATATATGTAACCTTATATATCATTCTTTATATTTAATAAGACATATCTACTATGTATGTTTATACATAGTGTCCAAATCTAGTTTACCAGTAGATACAATGCAGTTTACCAGTAGAAATATTGCATGAAATTAATTCTCAATTTGATTTGAGTGAGTCTTCTGCTTTAAATATTGTCTAGATTTAGTTGATTTAACATACGGACATCTGAAATCACCCAAATCACCCAGGATCTTAGATATTGTGCATTTTATTCAATGAGATCTGGTGAAAATTGTATTTTGGCTGCCTTGCATGGAAGGGAACTCTGGCCCAAGGTAAAGCTCTCTCTCTCTGAGCATTCTGTTTGGATGATCTTTTGGCCACCAAGAATTTCTTGTGTTTTTTCAATCCTTAAAGTTCAACAGTTCCAGGAATGAATGCTTATTTGTGTCCTTATCTGTGATTTCTGCACATCATCAGACAACCAGAATCCTTCTAGTGGACAAACAATTCCACGAAACTGACAGGGGAGGGGACTGGGAAGATGTATATAATTTGTCTCTCAGTTTATGTGCTTTAAACCCAGACTGTCTGTAGCACTTTAGTAAAGCAAGCTGGCTAAAGGTATCCAATAAGTTACTTCCTGAGTTGTAGATGGGAATGGTATAATTACTTTTTTTGGCCTAGTTTTCTTTCTAATGATAGGAGCGTTAAAGAATACTTTCCAAAATGAGTCAGTAATTCACTTATAGTGACCAGAATCCACTTGGTGGGTATGAAAGTGGATAGCGCTATTAAGGAATTTTAACTTATTGTTACATGAGGGCATACTTTACTGAAAGGACAAAAGAAAGAACTGTATCCAAGATGCTCTTCCTTGAGTTAAGAGGAATACATTTAGAAGTAAGTGCTTTTTTCTGTATGTTAATGAGACATTTTGATCCCATCTTTCTGAGAAATCAGTGCAATTTTCTGGTCTCTTTTCCTTCTGTCTGCTGTCTATGGAGCATATTAAATAGGCTGCATTAAAATGGGTCCCCAGTGCTCCTTTCTCCGTCACTCTAAAGGCTCTTGTTGCCATTTTGAAGACGATTAAGTCAGGGACACACACTTTTTTAAATCCTCTGATAGATTCTGAGGCCAGCGAGTTCTCATAAATGTGGTATTAAATTCTCCAAATATTGGATCTATATAGGAATTTGCACTATATATTTTATTTTTCCACCCTACATATAAAAGTATAAATTTCATTCAAAGTGGTTCATGTCATCATCTCCTATACTGCTTTCACTAATTGTTGGTATGCACTTAGTAAAAGCTGTTAACATGTGGTATGCTCATTTTACATATATAACAGGATTCCTTTTAAAATGGAATTAGAAGATAATTAGAGGAAGTCCTAGTAATAATTTGGAAGAAAAATCATCTGTAAAGATAACAAAAATTCCTGTTCTTCCTAAATAAATATAGGCCACATAAAATAGATATGAAATTAAAGATAGGAAGGAAAATTGGCTTCTTTCTTCTAATATTTTCTAAAAGTATAAGCATAAATTAACAAAATCTAGTTATGAGGACGATGCTGCTTTTATTTTTTTCTTTTCATTGTGCATGTTAAAAATTTGTTAATTCTATAGGGATCAAAAGATTTTGGAGCATAAGGCTGGATAGGCCTTCAGTAAGGGTTACACTCTTACTGAAGGATCATGTCCTTCTGACTAAAGAAAGTTCATAACAGCTGCGGTTTTGCATTTGTAGTACCTTTTTAAAAAATGCCATGTTTGATGATATGAAAAACATTATACCAAAATGAGAATATTGATAACTACTTGTTAAGGATTTTTATTCTTATTAAATTTTTTTGAGACAGAGTCTCACTCTGTTGCCCGGGCTGGAGTGCCGTGGCATCAGCCTAGCTCACAGCAACCTCAAACTCCTGGGCTCAAGTGATCCTCCTGCCTCAGCCTCCCAAGTAGCTGGGACTACAGGCATGTGCCACCAGGCCCAGCTAAGGATTTTTATTCTTATTAATTTTTTTTAACTGGGAAGAAGCCTAATTATTGAATGCTTTTGATATTTTATTAGTTGCCATTAGACTCATCTACTACTGCTAATTAGTATTAAGTAGATGTTTTTTCCTTCCAACTTTACTGGTACATGCTTGAAAAGGTATTAAGTAGTCTTTAGCACTAACATTTTAGGGGAGATTTAATAATTGGAGCAACATTTTAGAATGAATCCTGAGTTGAAAAACTCAACACATTCTATGATACCATCATTTCTGAATTACAAAATATCTTCCCAGTATTATTAAATCTGGTTGCAGTCAAGGTTAGTTGGCATTTCCTAAAGAGAACGGGCATTGCTTGGTGCACTTGTGAGTTAGGGGAGGGAAATGAAAAGGCTAAAGCTTCAAAGGCAATAAAGTATAGTACTTGGAAGCTGAGGAAGAGGAGAGAGTTAAGTGTGAGAGTAGGGAGACACGGAGAGAGAAGAGTACAATTTCTCGCTGGTATGTCTTTGTATACTCTCACACCTTTCATTCCTCTTCTTATCCATTTTGGTTCCTCAAGCACAAGGGAGAAACTGCACTCTTTCTCATATTCCTCATGGTCAAATATTCTAATGGTAATGATCTTCCTGTGGGAACACAAGACAAAGGCAAAACAAATGGTTGGAGTCACACGCTCATGCTCTTGGTATCCACCAAGCTGAATGTTACTGTGATGTTATGGAGGGAGAACTGGCAGCACATGGGCCTCCTGAAGTATGTAAAAGGGCATCTTAGGTACTCTCGGCTGGCCGCCATTAAGTTTTCACTGCTAATTTACCACTTGCACAAATTCTTCCTGCTTTGGTTAGTACTCAGTAGGTATCCCAAATTAGGAAGATAAATAAAATGTTGGCATCATTTTGGCATTGCATGGCATCTGCACCAACTTTTCCAGAAATGGAAGTTTGATTGACCTCCCTGAAAATTAATCTCTCAGACTCTAATGCCAAGAGTGGCCCAAATTGGCCAATGTAGCGACAGGTCTGCCTGCCGTGGCGCAGCGCAAGGTGTATGCCCTGTTACATAGGTAGAGGGATGTGTGCGTTGTAAGTCATGTTCTGAAGAGTGCAGGCTTCCAGGGGTGGCACAGGCCAGCAGAAGCTGTTGGGCTCAGCCCCGGAGCAGCTCCCCCACCTTTCTTCTCACTCATCTCCACCAGGCGGGGCTCTCCAATCTCAAGGAAGAAGGTCTTGTTTTTCTCATACTCCTCATCATCAATTACCTTGACAGATATTGTTTTGCTGAAACAGAGAAGAATAGAAATTGACGAACAAGGGGAAGAGGAAAAAGAAGAGAAGGAACATAGAGAAGAGGAAAGCAAGGTTAACGAGTTGCACTTCCAGACAAACAGCAATTGAGAAACTTCTGTACTTCTGCACTGTGAGTTTTTTCTTCAAGAATGGGTTATCAGATAGGTTTGAAAGCTTGGAGAGGTCACCTGATGCACAGCTCCCCTGCGCAGAGCCATCAAATTATTCTGGGCAAAACACAGCACTCAGTACCAATAGGGTTATCATCGTCATGAGAAGGAAAAGCAGAAAAACACAGATCACAATGATAAGAAGAGAAAAATATATTTATTTAGTGAGTGCCTTAACCATCAGATTGTCTAAGCTGTGCCCTTGGAATTCACTCTTTTAGAAGAAATCAATAAATCGTATCAAAATATTAGTGGAGGTTATCTCTCAGTGATTGGCTTATGGGTTATTTTTTTTCTTTCATTGTGCTCTACTGTATTTCCAAACATAATATTTTTATCATGAAATTTTACTAATGTAATAAATGTATAAAGACATTACAAAAGAAAAGATAAAGTCTTTTATCTTACCCCACCCAGTGTCCTAGAATCAAACTCTTATTCAGGTTAGCCAGATTTTCTTGCTAGGCCACAACAGGGAGTTGTTGGTGTTTTGGTTGCCTTTCTGAAGATGGAGGCTGTGGCCTCTCGACAGCTGTTTTGAAAGTGTGGTGGCAGCAGGTGGGAGTCATGATGTTGTGGTTATTTTCATCCCTCCCAAAACTGAGTTTTAACTTTCACTAAATATGCCATTTACACTACTTTCAAAGTCCACCAATACAACAAAGTATTCTGATAAGAATTGTCCCCATAATCTAAACTTCAGTAGTTTTTACCCTACAGTCCTGCGGCTGTGAGCGACTGACAGAGGCAGGTAGGGCAAATGCAAATATTATGCAAATTCCAACTTCCCATGAGCATATTTGATGACTCTGAAAATGAATATGTTACCTCAATTAATAAGGGCTTAAACATTTCATATATTACAAGTTACTCCCCTAAACACTGATTTGTCCTTGACTTTTTTTTTCAATAACATTGGCCAAGGACTTTTCTGATTAAAATTTTTGAAACAATCAGTTTGTATTGACACAAAGTTTTGATGGCATACCATAGAGAGTCTTTAAGTTTGGTGGAGTATTCTAGGTCTTCTGGAAGGAAACTGGTTTATAATTTTGTTTCTATTTTATTGATCAAAGCCATCAAGTTTCATTTAGACATATACATGCTAAAGACCATCAGTTTTCTTTCTTAGTATTGAGGGAGGCATAGATAGAAGTTGCTTTTAATTCTCTGAATTTCCCATCCATTAATGCCAAATGCTTAAGTCTTGCTTTCTTGGCTTAGCATTGTAGAAGTGAGACCAAGTGATTGGTTCTGGTCCCCTGAAGCCCCATAAGTACTGTTCCTCAGCTAAAGAAAATCCCTGCATGAAACTCATATCCCAGTTTCTCCTAAGAAGTTAGAGCTCATGAAACTACCTTTTCTATCTCAGCTCTGTCCTTAAAGACTGAAATACTTAGGCTTGATGAGCATTTTAGCTATAAATGACAAAAGTAACAATCATTTTTTAGAGTAGTTTTAGAGTAGTTAGATATATACAAAACTACCAACAGTATGACAAAGTCCAGTTACATGTGTCCTATGAACAGTTTCTGCCCAACTTTTAGAACTATGTTTTTGGAATTCACGTATTTTTTTTTTAGTATAAAAAATTAGCCTGTCCTGAATAAGCTGGGATATTTAATTATTCCCCAATTTCCCCAAAATACAAAATATCAGAGAAAACATAAGAGGATAGATGTAAAGAGTGATGATATTTGGACTTTCTATTTCAGAACTGAATTTGATGTTGTAAGATATATCTATCTTATATAAAATATCTATGTAAGATCTTTATTCTTCTATGGATCAAATTTAACCTACAAAAACCTACCAAATGTCTCTTCTCTTTGTCATTGAAACTCAGGCATTTTAGGTATTTAATGTCCTTCTTACAGTCTTGCAACCTTAAACTATAGTTGTACATTTCCACTAAAACAATCATTATCATGTGACTAAGAGTGGGATAGTATTGATGGACATGGAAAGGGCTGTGCTACTGTCTGCCGGACCTGATGGCCCAACATCCATTATCAAGGTACTTCGTTGTAGGGTGCATCAAACTGAAACCACTCCCACTGAGAGAGTCAGATTGCAATATTCTTGCTTGTATTACTTACAAATATTTGATGTTATATTTCTCCATCTTGTATTCCCAACCCAGCCTGCATCTCATCACATATTTTATTGGATTGTAGAAACAAAGAAAGCACAGTGGGGATGACAGAAGTCACCTTAGTCACCTTATTAATGGGGTGTTTGTGTAGGAAAGGTACCAATTTCACACCCACAGAACAATATGACAACATATTCACATATAAATATAAATAAGCAAACAAACTATTGTTTCTGACCTTTGGTGCATATCATATTTTAATCCTCTATTGTGGTAATAGCTTTATTTTCTATACTGAGTAACTTATGAGTGTGAGAAATATAATTATACAGCTGCACACAATTTGTTTGTATAATAAAATAAACATTTACCATTTATCATTAGAGAATCTCTATTGATTCACTGGAATCACAATCTAGTGATCTAGAATCTAGTGAATCTCTATTCACTAGAATCACAATCCTTAGAAAATATTTAAGTATTAGATAACTGGATAATTAGTGATACTAGAAATTCAAAGATGAAGACAAAGAAAAAAGTACTTCTGTAGGTGTCTGGCAAAGACTTGTAAAATAGATGGAATTTGCATAATGGCATATCATTTCAAAATCATTAGTAATAGAATCAATAATGGCCCTGACAGGAGAAGCCATTAAATTATATATTGATTTAGCTCCTCTTGCACAGTAAAGCTATTAATAGGAAACTTGATTATTAAAGGACATTTTAGTGGGTCTAAAGTGGCAGGATGAAGTCAGTCCTTATGAATTAGCCCTTTAAACCAACAGAGTCAAAAAGTAGAAGGCATTGGTAATGTTCATCTCTTCTTTCAGAACAGAATTTCTGTTCTGTTCAGAACTATTTCCCTTAGCAAAGGTAGCAAAGGTGAAATAAACCAATGTAATTTTTGAAGGAACATATCCTTGGGAGGCCCTCTCCTCGCTTTCCAGAGCCTAATGCATAAAGGATTGTGGCTATGTCTTCCATCACAGGGGCTGTTACATGGGATGGTGTTGGCTTAGTGAAGATGCCAGTTATTCTGGCTTGATAATCAGGAAAAGCATGCCCTGTTCCTCACAGTTTTGCAGAGAACCAGAATCTCAAGGACTGAATGGACCTCGACATTTTCCAGGCTGCCTCATTGCCACACCAATCCCATGTCAACAGGCTTTTTGCTGTCACAAGGACTCCATCTCCCTGAGGACACAGACCCATGTTGGCTGTTCCATTCTGTTTACCAAAGGAAGCAGTCAGATAGCTGTTGTCACTTCTTTAAATTAACAGGTTAACAAAAGCAAGACTACAACAATTGGGTAGACGTAGCCCTTCATCCAAACACAATTCTTGCACTATTATTGCACTGATAAGGAACAAACAGAAAAACTGGTGTCATGCAATTTTTAACTACCATGATTACTGTGAAGAAGGTTGGGAGAAGTCATTTTTTACATCTCTTTAAGTGTGAACAGCATACTATAAAATCGTTATTTTCTGGAATCTAGCAAAGCAGTTACAAATCTTATGATAACATTAAAATATTTCTCAATGTGGCCAAAATTTTTATGAAGTGCATTTTGGTTCCATTTCTTAAAAAAACAAACAAAAAAACAAAATTGATTAAGAAAGATCAATTTATTTAGTGGAAAAATACAGATCATTCCTTTTGATTTTTGCAGGGCCTTTCATATAATGATACCAAACCCACATCTATACTTTACTTCTTTGTCTCTTTTTCTTATCTGATGGATCTCAAAGGACCCGAACACCTTCAAACAGACTAACAAGGAGTCCTATATCTGGTGGTGACTCAGGCAGACAGCCAGAAAGGAAAGAAAGAGGTGGCTTTATTAGTAGTTGAAAAAGAAAATCTCTTAAAAATATATTTTAGTCTCTCATTGTTAAGCTGAAGTGGTATCACAGTCTCTTTTTCAATGTAAGTCTCACTTTGTCCTTCTGTGGGTTTTTTTCCCCCCTAAGACTGCCCTTGATGTTGGGGGAAGATGAGAAAAAGATAAGTTGGAGGATGAGACAGAAGAAACTGCTTTCTAAATTCTCACACAAAAGATTTTAGTGAGGATTTCACATATTTAGATGCTGCAGTGGCTTTTATTTTATTTTTTTTTAAAGATTCACCCTCTCTTTAGGCATCCTCAGAGGTCAACAGAATGATGGGCACTTTGCATTTCTTATTTCACAAATCTTCAAAACTGCCCTAGAAGTAATTCCTAGTACCTACAGCTGTCAGAGAAAACAGTGGCTCTGAGAGAAGTTAGTAACTCCCAAGGTCACAGAATGAAACTCCTGTGACTGGCTCCAAGGACCAATAACTTTCAATTATATGACTCACAGTCAACCACTAGGTCCCTTATTCATCCAACTGTGCAGTATTTTATAACCACTTTAAAGGATCTGGATCATTATTTTAAATTAATATAGAGGTTTATTGTTTCCTCTTTACATTAACAAAGACTGTATGAACAATGACGGAATTTCAATTCTATTTTTAAAAAGATTTCAGCACATATCATAGTCCATGATGGCTGCCTTAAAAAATTACATCCTTGAGGAGATAAAGACTTAATTGAAAAGGGCCAAGAATGTGTAGGGGCTCATCAGCTCTGGGGACTTGGAATAGCGAACCAGCAGCCTCACCCTTCATGGCAAGCGTGTTAGAACGGCAGAATCTCAGGCCTCACCCAGACCCGCAGAATCAGAATGTGCATTTTAACAAGATCCTCAGATGACCCCTATGCATGTCCAAGTCTGAGAAGCACCAATCTAGAGTGGACAATGGGTTCTTTCATTAAGTTGGACAATAAATTAAGAGGCTGGTAGTAGTTGGGCTTGTGTTTTGGACCTGGCTGCATACTACAATCACCTGTGAGGCTTTGCAGACTAGAAATGCCTAAACCCACTCCAGATCAGTTAAATCAAACTCTCTGGTTGTGAGACACCCCCCAACATCAATATAGTTTTTAAAAGCTTTTTAGGTGGTTCTAATATGCAACCAGGGCTGGGAACTGGATCATGGATGCCCTGATCTTTAAAAGAATACATCAAAATAAAGGATGCATAGAATTGTGAGAAAGTCAAAACTAAATGATAAATCTAGTAATAGCTTGGTGGAAACATGGGATAAACATTTTGCTTTGTCCTTCACTGGTGTTCTTTTCTGGATTATATAGTGTACTTAAGTTGTTATTTTCCCCTCTCAGGAAATGCTGGTCTCTGCAGGCAACCTTAATGGTATAGGTGAGAAAACACCTTTAGCACTGAGGCAGCAGAATTTACATTCATGCAGAATAATTTCCTTCTCAACAAAGTGATGGGAAAAGTGGTGATAGGCTTTTACACAACAGTGGTTACATCTAGAGAGTAGACTAACTAAGGGTTTTAATTGCCACAGAAGATAGTAATGCCTCATGCCTCCCACTCAGAAAGCCTCTGAGCCATGTCAGTGAGAGGCCATGCGGTGCAACTGGAACCTTGCCACATGTCAGCCACCACACTCTCAGACTCAAAAAAAGTGACCCAGGACTCACCACACATGAATCCAGCACCTTCTCTGACCATAGAGTGATGTCATCAGGTAAGATGAGTTTGAAATTTGATCCACAGTACACATGATATTAAAAGCTTCAGGATAAACTCCTAAACTCAAAAACACAAACCAACCAACAAATGGGCAAAAGATCTCAATAGGCACTTCTCCAAAGAAGATAGCTAAATGGCCAGTAAGTACAAGAAAACATGCTCCATGTCATTAGCCATCAGGGAAATGCAAATGAAACCACAATGAGATACCAAGTCACACTCACTAGGATGACCACAATCAAAAAGATGATAACAAGTGTTGGTGAGAATGTAGAGATATTGGAACCCTCATACACTGCTGGTAGGAATGTAAAATGGTGCAGCCACTTTGGAAAAGTCCTCAAAAGTTTAAAAATAAGAAGAGTTACCATATGACCCAGCAATTCCACTTTTTGGTATGTGCAAAAGAGAATTTAAAAACATACGCTCACATAAAAGTTGTACATGACCATTCATAGCAGCACATTCATAATAGCCAAAAAGTGCAAACAACCTAAATCTCCATCAACTGAGGGGTGGATAAATAAAATATGGCATATGCACATAATGGAATATTATTTAGCAATAAAAAAGAATAAAGTACTGATACATGTGACAACATGGATGAACCATGAAAACATTATTCTAAGTGGAAGAAGACAGATGGAAATGGCGGCATGTTGTATGAGACCATTTATCTGAAAAGTCCAGAACAGGCCAATCCATAGACAGAAAGTAGATTAGTGGTTGCCTAGAGACAGGGGCTTGGGGATAAAAGGGTGGGGGTGGGATGATTGCTAATGTGTGTGGGATTTCCTTTTGGGGCAATGAAAATATTCTAAAATTGATTGCAGTAGCAATTGCACAATTCAGAGAACATTCTAAAACCCAATGAATCGTATATTTTAAGTGGGTGAATTCTATGGTAGGTGAATTATGTCTTAATAAAGCTGTTATTTAAATGAAAAATAAAACAAACTTTATGCTAAATCTTAGTCTTTGGAAAAGGCTGCTTCCTTGGGTGAGAAAAGGTTGTGAGAATGTTGGGAGTTTTCAGTGAGGAGTTTCAAATTTTGCTAGTACTGCCAAACAGAAAGCTAGGGTACTGCATGCCATGTGACAGCGAAACCACCGACATCAGAGCTAAGTGCCATTGTTGTGTCTGTCAGCTCCACCATCCCTCACTCCATTCCCTTCCTGAGGATTTCGCACAGAGTGCTGGCTGCCTCCTCCAGCATCAGGGGCTACTGATGTTGTACTTTGACACGCTAAGCATTTCTGGTGGCTGTAACCTCAGGCTGGCTTCCTAGGCTTGTTCCTTTTCCCCAAAGTACAAAGTATTATGAAAATGTCAGAAGCAGCATTTTCTTTATGACATTTATTGTAAAAGGAAGGAAAGAACTATAATCACAGGGATGTCTGCTGCCCTTGCAGAGTCCATAGCTCTCTTCACCTCACCTTGGGCATTCTCTTGCTCCTTTGTTGGCATTTATTTTTCTCTACCTACGAGGAATGATAAGGTTGCCAAGGATTGCCTTTGTATCACTTGGTTTAAATTCCTCGTGCATTTTAAGCACTTTTTTTCCTTTAAAAAATAGATTGGTGAGTTGCTTAGTGATGGGTTAGGGAAAAAAGGGGGCAGTCAAAGAAGATCCATGCAAATACTCTTGTCATTTTCTGTAAGTGATCCAAATCAACCCCTCCTTCTAGTAAACACTCCAAATAGGAGAAGAACAGGCTGCTATTCATATTATTTCTACTAATATCTTTACATCATATTTAGATTATTGGCAAGAAACTTTGGGCATGGATTCACTTGGGAATTTGCCCAACATCCCATGCTAGTATAGTTATAGAAAAAGGACTAGATCATGATGTAAATCAATTGTTTCCTTTCTCAAACGTTAAGAGCATTAAACTGGGACACAGACTACCCAGGTTCATAACTTAGCTCTGCCACTTTCTAGCTGAAGTATTTGGGTCAGTTCTGGCATCTTTCTAAACATCATATAGGGATAATAAAACTCCCCTTACAGCAATTATGATGATCACAGTGTTGTGATGATCAAATAGTGGGTGTCATCATCTATCAAATATAATAAAACTTCACAGGTTGTTGCAAAGATCAAATAATATAATGCATGCAAAAATTATTTAGTAAAGGGATATAAAATGTTAGGCACTGTTGTTATCATTAGTTGAAAAAGAGTATTTTGCAGTTCTTACTTGCCTGCCCACCCCGTCACCACAAGGGGCTATTGGCAGATGGTGAGGTGGGGGTCAAGAAATGGTCCATGGAACCATTGAGAAATACCCCCAAGTCCACGCTCACGGATAGTTTTGGACCAAATACCATATAGTAGAGCATCCAAATACAGAACCCTAAACTCAAAGAAACATGGAGCACAAGAGCTGCTGTGTGTAGCTTCCCAGCTCCAGCTTTGCCAGGTCCTGGCATTTACTACTAGCTGGATACGCACAGGTTATCTGAAGCCATCCTTTTCCTGGAATTCCTGCTGAAGCAGAGCCTGACAAACAGCAGTGATGCTATTCTGTAATGTAAATAGATTTTAGAGATGAGAGCTGTTAAAGTAGCTAAATCAAAGTAATTTTCTGGGAGGCCTTATCATCCATGCCTTGATCTCTTTGCATTGTCAAGTGGTTATTGAAATCATCGCTTCAAGCAGAGCAAGAGGCAGCTACAGCTGAAGTCCTGCTGTTCCCAGGGAGACCAGGGGAGTTTTAGAGAGCACTGGAGTGGGGGTTTACAACATAACCTTGTTCTGTTTTGTTTCCCTCTGCTCACTTTTGAAACCGAATGCCAACCAATTCATTTTGCAAATGCAAAATAGGAATAAATATAATTCTTCTTTGGTCTTTCTTCTTTTAGAAAGCAATTGTCAGGCTTAGTCTCAAGAGAAAAACTTGAGCCACTTTCCTGTCCCTAGAAGACATGCTGGTTGACCATAGGGATCCACAGTTATTGATCCAATAAAGTGCTGGGGATCCCAGTATTTTTCTAATGTTCTGTCCTATTATAGTAGGCTACTGAGAAAATCACATGTGTAAGGTTCATTAAGAGAAAATGACATGAGTTTATTAAAAATTGACCACAATTTTGTGATATTGAATATTTATAACTTACCATTGCCTCTCACTCCTATGCAGTCAATAAACTTCAGTCTTAAGGAAGGTAAAGTAATGGATCTTGGGTTTGCTACCTAAATGTACATGCTGAGACAATATGTCCATTCAGTGAAAAGTAAAGTGGATCAAGCATCGGGCACCATGTTGAAATACGTCAACAAAGATCTTGGTCTATCTTTTCTATCCTTAAATAATAATGGCATTGCACAAATTCTATGAAAGGGGAACTTGGGACAAAATGTTGGAGGATTCTCAATTATTCTTAGGACTACATATTAGTCTATAATCTGAGATCTTAACTGTACTCCTTGAATGGAGTTTCTCTAGAAAAAAACTGTTTTAACAAATTCTTCAACATTGAGGGTAAGGTTAAGAATGCTTTTTGGCAAAGAGCGTCTTTTCTATAAACTGAAGACATAAACATCTTTGGTTCAGTTTTAGAAACTACTTTCATTCCTCAATCTGCTACTGCCTTTGTAAGAATTTAGAATGACGATGAAATTGATGCTGCTGGATTTCAAAGAGACTGTTGGTTTCCCATCCTTTTCAAAAGTTCTCTTCTTCCTGAACATTTTAAACATTCCTGGGCTGTAATTAGACTCTTTCCAGAGATTATTTAGACCTTTGGGCCTTCCTCCTTTGTCGAGTTTCTTTGTTCAAAGTAAAGAGTTTTGCAGAAAACAGTAGAAGAATTTCCCTCCCAAAATGTTATAGGACAGCAGCTAGAATGTGCTGAAAGCACCTCTGTCGGAAAGGGGCCAGCTTTAAAGCAGAACGCCGGGAAATAAGCTGGCTTTCTTAACTTTTTAAATTCATATTCTCCTTCTCTCCTTTTGTTCCTTCCCACTCTGTGGCCATACCCATAAAATACACAGTGGCAAATCAGTGTCTCTCGGCATGCATTTGTATAAAATATTCTTAAAGATGGACACTGATTATTTTCTTGACTACAGCTAAAATAAATCAATAATTAGTGAATTGATGCTGATTTTTAAATATCACATTTTTATTCCATGTCTAATATTTTGTTGCTATTTTACATTAAATTAAGCAATCAATACTTGTGTCTTGATAGTATGAATTCTATAAATATGCCTGGATTTTAGGTTGCATTTCATAATGACAGCCTATGGTTTATAAAAAATTAAATAATAAGAATACTTATTGAGTGGGCTATAAGGTTGGAAAGGCAGGTTAGGCTCAGTTTTGTTTATCCTCAAGGTGTTTTGTAAGAAGTTCTCTAAGAATCCATTAAACTACAGTCAGTCTGTAGGCAACTGTAATACAGTGGTAAGTATCTGTGTATCTAAACCTACCTAAACATAAAAGAAGGTACAGTAAAAATATAGAATTATAATATCATGGGATCAATGTCATATATATGGTCTGTCATTGACTGAAATGTCATGCCATTATGGGGCACATAACTATATTCCAGTTAATTTGTTCCCATAAATAACATAATTATTAAGGTTAATTGTGCCAACGTCACCATGGCTCAGAGTGATTCCACAGTAATGGTAAGGTAAAAAGACCTAAAATATTTTCCTAGGAAAGGGACTGAGGTTGCAGAATTCTCACTCTGCCATTCACTACCTGCACCCGTGTTAGTTACCTACTCCTGCTAAGGTTCAAATTCCTGCTCTGTGAAATGGTTATAATAACAGTCAGTGGGTATTTCATTTGATTGCTGTATTAATTGTGATAATACATATAAAATGTTTAACACAGAGTCTGACACATAGTAGGTGCTAAATGAATATTACCTTTTGCTATTATGACTATAAATAATATTGTGTCAAGTCAACAACTGAGATTTTTGGAACGGGACTGCCTGTGACCTCATGTGGGTGACTTTATATCTTAGTTTTCTCATCTGCAAAAATGGAACAATTATATCATAAAGTTGTTGAGGGGATTAAGTGGGTTACATAGGAAAATAGAATAGGACCTGGACCATAGTAAGCACACAGTAAGTGATGGTTGTCATCATAATAATTATTATCATTATAGAAAGCAAGGAGAAAAGAAAATAGGAACTAGAGTATATCACTAAAGCTAATTTACCAATATCATGGGGGAAGTCAGTAAAAATCAGTGACAAATTTTTTTCCACCAAATTTTCAGTGTATCCCTTTGGCTCTTGCTTTTCCTGATAACCTAGACAAAACTAAACTTGCTTCTAAACAAACTTCTGTCCTTGTTTATGTGAAACATAATAAGTTGCTAGAATGAACAATAATTTGTATTACCAAGTTTGTATTTCACAGATTCTTTCTCACTAAATACAAATAAAATAATGTGGATTGTTTTAGGATAATGTGTGTTCTTTTTCTTAAAGCATTTTTCTGCTTGTTAAAGAAATACTTGTTCATTGTTAAGAATTTGACAAATGCAGAAAGGAAAAAAAAATTCACAGATAATGTCACCACTAGAGCTCAACATCTGACATTTAACAATTAAAAATTTTAATTATATTTCCCAAAATATTATGAACGTTTGATGTTTTTCTTTGGATGACCTACTTGGGATTAGCTTTTTTAGAGGTGAATGTTTATTTTCCCTACAATCTTGTTTACATGCTTGAGCCCTAACCTGGATCTTTATGTAGATGGTAAATTTCCCCATTTCTTTTTTCTATTGGCCTCCATGGAAGTTCTTGTCTGAATTTTGCCATATGGAAAATTTGTATATCCATTTTTAAAAGAAGAAAGTCTCTCCTTGGTCATTATTAACCTTTTGGCTAGTTTTGCTGGAAAATTTTTCAGGATTCATCTGCCAATGTTGTTTCCCTAGAAGGCTGTTCTGGCTGTCTCACTAAGCCTCATGTTTGATCTGTAACAAATAATTCCTCATGGCTAAATCATTTGCAAATACCAATGTTTAGTGTCCTTCTACTAATCACCCATTCCCAGGTTTGTCATCAAAATACCACTAGTCATTTTCCACTCAAATTCAGCCTTTGTCTTCCCAAGCACTATACTTTCCAACCTAGAAGCATAATTTCTCAATCTGTACTAATAGAAATCTCCCTGTTCACCTCTCATTATATGATAAGCAAACTGAGACTCAATGAAATTAGCCAATGCCTCAAAGCTAGTGGATTCCAGGCTCAGGATTAAAAGTCATCTCCACACTCTAAACCCACATCTGGTATTCATTTACTCTGCCATCGTCCTAGTGTTTTCCTTCTCTGGTGCTGCTGAAGTCTAATTCACCACTCTTCATAGAAAATCTTTCCTTTCCTCCTCTCTTTTTAATTAAGTAAAAACTGATGCTAACAACAAAAGAAAATCTATGATTTTCATTGTCATTTCATCATTGTCCATCATGCAGAGAGATGCTTTGTAAATTTCATGGCTCATACAATGGAAACATGCACCTCCTTTATTAAGGATGGCTGTGTACAATCATGGCCTGAAGAATCTTTGACCTGAAACGAATGTACAACATCCACAGAAACACTGAATGAAAAGTAAAGGCAAAATAATAGCCAATCCAAACCAAGCCTTAGTCTCGCTAGTGTTCCCCAGCCTTCTGGATATCACACTTAGCAGTTGTTCTTCTTTGTACTTTCCTTTCTTCCTTCTTCAACCAGTCATTGTGTGCAGCCCCTCTCTCCGCAATCTATTTGTACTGAGGTGGGAATGGTCAATAATGGTGTTTGTGTGTGTGTTTCCACTTAGAAGATATTCTTACACTTTTAAAAGGAACTCCATTTTCTTAATTCAAAGGGAGAAATTATGAAAAGAATTAGCTCTGCAGCAATGTGGCAAACCTGTAGTTATGCTGAATAGTGTGCCTCTGCATGGTCGAATACATCTTGAAAATCTAATCACAAACAGGTAAAAATTAAAACTAGTACAAACTATGAATTACAAATTACTACCACCAAAGTATCAAGTGCCTCAATATGCCCCTTGCTTTCTGTGGCTGCCTGCCACTCTGCAAAGCACAGTAAATTCCCTGACTGTGGACTCTCACTGACCTTTTCACAACCGTGCTCATTTGAATGGTTCAATCTTTTCTGAGTCTTCCAACTTAGTTTAAAACCACATCAAACAGTTACCATTTTGGACCTCATATTCTTAATAGAAAGTATTCAAGGCATTTTATAGGACAGCATCACAAGATAAAATAAGCAAGAAGAAAAATTACCTATTTACTGATACCAGCAATTTAAAGCTTAAAATCAAAATTAACCAAAACCAGAATGGATTTTATTGGCTTTAGACTGAAAATATGTTTTTCTTTTTTCCCCCCTTTTATGTTTCTTATTTGTAATGGGAGTTTTCCCTAGTTAGATTTTATAGAACCAGATCAGGCTTCCAGAATGCAAATAATGACAATGTTTAACAAAATTGAACCATTGGACCAAACACAGTGAGAAAGTACTTAATTCTTGGATTAAGTACAGGCTTCTGATAAGCTACATTTACAGGGCACATTGATTACAGGGACAGTCTGTAAATAGGCTTTTAAATTTTATTTTGTTTTTTATTTTACTATGGACTTTGTGTAGTTCAGTTAGTGCTCAAAAAGCAAATCTTCACCATTATTTCAGTTTTTGACCCAGATACAATCTTACAGGGGAAAGTTATTGTTTTTAGGATTCGGGTTATTTTGCAAATTTTGTAGGAAGTCTGTACTTTTGTTCAGAGAATGGTGTAGGTAGAGGGGACATATGGAATCTAGGTTTGCATCTGCAGTACAGATTTATAGCTTTCAGCAGGATGACTTTGTCAAGTTATTTCTCCAAATTTCAATTTCATTAAACTAAGAAAAAAATTCTATGCATCTCACAGGGTTAATACGAAAAACAAATGAAACAATTTATATAAAAAGACTTTTCACATGTTGAATATTTTCAAATATAAGGTGCTTTCGTTGTTATTATCTAACTTAATCTTCTCATTTTTTGCAACTGAGCAAACTTAGCTCTCTTTATTCCAACAATCTTCCCAGTAAACTAAAATTTCCTCAGGCCCATTCTAAAATACGGATTGGGTATTAATATAAATATTAAAATATTCATTTTGGAAAATAAGAGTTTTCTGTGTGAATGGAAAAGCAAAGATATCTGACACTTATCCACAGATCACCTTTCAGAGTTGTTTTTTATGTTTTTATAACTGAAGCTTTTAGAAATTGTAACAGCAGATACAATTCACTGCTAGAACATGAACAATACCTTATTAAGTACTTATTATGATACTGTCCTATTGGATTGGAACATTTCTATTAACTTTAATCATATGGAATTAGATTTAACTCATATTAATTATAATATATGGTACACTTAAGTAAATGGAGAAATAAGGGAAAGCTTCGAGGTCTACGTATACCGAATAAATCCTATTAATTCAATAGAAATATGACTTTTTCAGTTTTTGTATTATTTAGAAAGCCCTTAGAAGGTTATTTATAGATTTTCCCCTCCATATTAACTTGCTGTGTTGGTGTAACATTTATAGGTCCTGAATATTTTTTTTATTGAGTTATCTTGAGTTTATAGAATAATCAAAACCCTCTTTGTAGTTTTAATTAAATTTCTTTCACAAAGTCCGACTTCCTGAGATAGATATTCAAATGTTGGTGAGACTGGTAATGGAACTGAAGAGAATCTATAAAAATATAATTGTGTGTCTTCAGACCTCCTAATATGTAAATTCTTCGGGCAGTAACCACGTTGCCATGGCAGAAGACACTGTTACATACCTTTTGTGCATTCTCCGTGACAATGAGCACAGTGTGGGCACACAGTGTTTGCTTAATAGATGTTTGTGATCGACACAGCTTCACCGTCACAAGTTTGTACTTGAGTTTCAGCGAATCCATCAAGGTCTCTTAGATTTCTTAGTAAAAGCCAACTCACATATTTCTTAGATAAAAAGATAGTGTTCTTGCCAGGTGTGGTGGCTCATGCCTATAATCCTAGCTCTCTGAGAGGCCAAGGTGGGAGGATTGTTTGAGCTCAGGAGCTCGAGACCAGCCTGAGCAAGAGCGAGACCCCGTCTCCACTAAAAGTAGAAAAATTAGCCGAGCATGGTGGCACGTGCCTGTAGTTCCAGCTACTCGGGAGGCTGAGGCAAGAGAATTGCTTGAGTCCAGGAGTTTGAGGCTGCAGTGAGCTGAGATGATGCCACTGCACTCTATCCAGGGTGACAGAGTGAGCCACTGTCTCCAAAAAGAAAAAAAAAAAAGATAGGGTTCTTAATGTAGATTTCACCATGAGAGTGAGCAAAATGAATGCTCCAAGGTGATCCAAGCTCATAATTTGGACAGCATCAGGGAGGCCCCAATGAATTTATCAGCCACACTTCAGATTCCTACAGAATGTTATCCCATCTAGCCATTCCATGCAGTTTCTCTGAGTATCTAATCATGGATCAGGCCCACAATAGGTGTCAGGGACAAAAACAGGAGTATGAATTCACAGCTTTAGAGGGACAGTTATGTAAAGCAAAGATTAGCTACCTCCATGTGCATTAATTATAAGAAATGGGCTCTGTGCTATGTGAGCACAATGGGTGAGGAACTTCACGAAAGGCAGGAATAATTTGGCTGAGTCTTGAAGAAAGAGTAGAGTTTTGCCAGGCAGAAATGTATTTAAGGGTCAAAGACAAAAAAGAGGTTAGCACAAAAAACTTGGTGCAAATGAACAGAGGAATGGAAAACCATGACTTGTTTAAGAAGCATCAATTTATACTTGATTTCTGACTTGTGTTTATGGTGTGCGCAAGTGTGGTGAAGGGTTGATGGGAGATGAGTCAAGAAATAGAGCTTGGGGTCAGGAGAGATGCTAAGTCATGTGGGGCACAATTTTGTAAGAAAGAGCCAATCGGCCTTTTTAATCATGGACTGCCATGATCAATTCTGACCTACAGTATCATCGCCCTAACTCTGGGACAAAGCTTGCATTGCAGCAGAGTAGAAAGGGAAGGAGAGGGGCCAGGGAGGCAGATATGGAAAAGATGCTATCCACTAGACTGGTAGAGCCTAAAGTCCCGGCCAGGTACCCTGCCAGCAGCATGTACTGATGAAGTATTTGGCCCCCATCTCCAGTTTAGGTCTGTCAAAGCTGAAGAAACAGAGAAAAGTCACTTTATTTTCTTTTCAGCAATTTCTCCTTCCTGAAAACTTGTCTGTCGGCTGGGTAAAACAAATTGAAATTGCATGAAATTCTCTCTCTAAGATCCTCTTTTAGCCTGCCAAGATCAATTTCTTATAGCAAGATGGAGGCAGTAAAATACAAATTCTGCTGGAGAAAACATCATCAGGTTGTAAAACTGACCTGATTTTCATGAACAGAAAATCTAATTATGTACCATAAATTCAGGTCTGAGCACATATTTCACTTTATTTTTATCAATCGTGAGTGGTTTTGGCAAGCTTTATGACAAAATGGTATCTGGGCATATATGTTAAGTTTTTAAATGAAATTATCAAAAACTGTAAGTCTCATGTTAACAAATTACATGGAAAATTGCTATCACATTACATTATCTTATAAAATATTGGCAAGAGGACTGGTGAGACAATTATAACCAGAATGATGTAATGAAATGGAAATTTACAAGTTGAGGTGTGGGAAAGGGTAAAAAGAATATCATTCTCCTGATTCAATGAGCAGTCACTAAGAAAAATGACTCCGGTTACTCAGCAGGCAGTGTGTGTGTGTGTGTGTGTGTGTGTGTGTGTGTGTGTGTGTGTGTATGTAGAGAAAGAAAGGGAAACAGAAATTGAGAGGTAGAGAATAGAAAGAATAAAATGTCTTAAGGTTTATGATGAAAAATAGTTGTTTAATATTGATGGCAAAAGAAGTTTAAAAAGATTGGAGGCATGAATACAATGATGCCGGTCCCTTGCTCTTCTCTGTGTTAGGCGGATAGGAGCAGTGGAAGGTTGAAGGCAAAGGAGATAGCAAGGGATCAGTAGCAGCCATTGTTTTCATGTCCCAGGGCCAGGCCTGGTTCATCACAGTGGGATGAGACAGGCTGAAAGAGGTTAAGACAAGAACTTGACCTTGTCCACTGGAGTAGAGACGGGAGTTGGATATCAGGGTGTCTGTACAAAGCCACCAAAGATGAAGGTCCACTCCAAAGAAGCAAAACACAGTACCCAAAAAGTATGGAAATATACAATAAATGGAAACCAAGTAAATCTCTGGGTAAAATAGGCAAGAAAGCATGAGCTGAGTGATGTGGAATGGAGGATGAGGCAGGACAAAGGGCAACTCACAGCATCACGGAGCAGAATTCTGTCGGCACCTGGGAGAGGAACCAGTCCTCCAAGGGGACTTATCAGAGGAAGGAAGTGCCTTCATTTAGGATGAACTAAAGTCTTGAAATCAAGACAGGGAGGAAGGAACCAGATAGAACATCAATCCTGACTTTCAGGTAGATTTCAAACATCTAGTAATTTACTACTGTTTTTCTGAGTGCCTGGAAGAACACCTGGGATATACAGAAATTTGATAGTATAGTATCTGGTAAATTAAAGATTGGACTTCTGGAATTGGAGAACATATCAGAACCTGATGATCAACAACATTATTGTGATGCTAAGGCCCAGAGGTCTGGATTAGTGCCTCTGAAGTCCCTCCTGCATAAGTTCAGGATGGAGTGAATAAAGTGAGGCTGAAAAAACTGTTTGGGATCAGTCCGGGGTTTGTGGAGAACCAGAGGAAATGGATAAAGCTGCAAAAAAATTTGGAGAAAAATTGCAGTAGGGTCCTTGAAGCTTAGGGTAGGATGTCCTTCAAGTTGAGGAAGCTCTAATATGTCAAAACCAGAAGACTCACAATGAAAGAGCTGATTTCTGTAGTGATTTGAAGAGGGATAAGGAAAGATTTTGAGTTTTTGGTGGTGGTGCACTCAGAGTTTTAATTATAAAAGAGAAGGTGAATGAGATGGCATATGGTAGAGGCAGTGGTAGTGAATGGTGACTTTCCAAAGGAGATGTCATGAGAAAACTCAAGCATGGATTAAAACTTAAGGAATGGATTCCTAGGGAAAACAAGGCTCATTTCATCTTGAGAAATTAGCCTTTGACCTTAGTGAGGTCCTGAGGTTTATGGAAGGAACATAATATTAGAACAGTGAGTCCTCAGATCCAGCTGGCCACTAGAATTTCCTGTGGAGCTTTAAGAACGAACATGAATTTCCTGTCCTTCTCATTGAATCAGAAGCTGTGGATGTGTAGGTGAAGGGTGAGCGGAGGGAATCTGTGGTGTTAAAGATCTCCCCTAATAAATCCAATGCAACGATCCATCAATTGGCATTAGGAAAATATTTTACTAGACCTGCTCCTATGCCCAGGTTAAGGTGCTCAACAGAAAATATCATTAAGAGCCTTAAAAAACCAGTCTTTCATATCTGTCTCACCACCCACATCTAAATAGCTCATGAAATTTATCCTTTTTCATAACACTTTCTTGGATTGATCAGGTATCACATTGAGGGAATGAAAGCAAACAGTGGTTCTTCTTGGTTCTTTTGGATTCTTTCGACTGTATTTTAAGAGGTAAATTTTCTACCAAGTCTACTCTTAGCACATTGATTAGTGGTAAAAGTCTATTTATTATCTCACAAAATCATTAAGTCTATGTATGGAGTATTCTGCAAAAGGGGTGTTCTTTATGGGAGATCAATTTGTTTTGTAACCTGTATAATTTTCCATTAGAGGATGTCATGAAAATGGTCCTGCACATATCACACACATCAGTGGCTGCAAATAAAATGAAGTCTGGCATTTATTATTGGGAATTGGACCAGGTTTTTCTGACACTATTCCATGCAAAGCCATTTGCCCCAGTTCCCATTTGGGGGCCAGATGAAATAATTTTGAGTGCATTTCAGTAGTGATAATCCTTCCTGATAAATTTAGCATTTACTGAGGGATCCACTTTCCATGCATGCATGTAACTGCTATTTTCTCTGAGTCCAGAGATCATTGGCAGAAGTGACAGCTGGTGCCTCGGGATGGAGCTATAATTTTATGGTGCAATGTCTAAGGCTGGAAATGGAACTAGCAAACCACAAATGCCAAAGACATCATAAAGAAAAATGTTCCTTAGGAAGTACTTTCCAATTTCTGAGCAATTAATTATTCCCTAACATACACACTGACTTTTATGAATAAAACAGCCTAGGAAATTCATTTAATTAAGCAGACAGTTACGATCAAATAAGATGCTTTCCGTCTCTAGCAGGAGATCTCTCTTTCATACACTCTCTGGCCTGTATCCTCAATCTCTGGTGGGTATGTTCTGGGGTCTACTGCCATTTTCCAAACTCTTATAAACAAAGACTCTCAAGCAAAATTCAGTGTTATTAGAATGGGAAAGAACTGGTTATTCAGTGTGAAACTGATTCCCTCCAAGACTTTTTCCTGTTTGAAAATGTTCTCATCTTGCTACACCTTCTCTTCCCTCTCTGTGGACCAAGAGAGTGATGTTATCTGTGAGGTTCAAGACTGCATCTGTTGCCAAAGCTCCAAGAGAACAACTGCCCAAGAATGTTCCCTGGGGATGGCTTCTGTAGAGGGAAAGCAGTGCCTCCCTCCCACATCCTTCTTTCTGTCAACTGCGTGTAGAGCCAAGGTGCATGTTTATCAGAAGCACCACAATGAGTGCCTGTCACAACTGACCAGATGGGGAACAGCAGAGGAACGTAAGACTTAGTCAGCTCCAAACTTCTAGAAGGACTTGCCAAACTCTGGTCATGTCTTTGGGAAGAAGAAAATACTGAGGATCTTTGAGACTATTTCTCTGTGGAAATATAAGCTGAAATTATACAATAAAATTTATTTCTACCTTAAATAATTGAAAAAATCATTGCATACATATTTCCTTCTTCTACCATAAATGTGTGACAGATTAAATGAAAGATAGATACAATGGAGCCATGCAAACCTGGGCAAAATGTATGAATTAGATGTAAAAGAAGAGCTAGGGCTAGGGAGGATAACGGTAGCAAAGACTATCTCTACATGGGAAAAAACTGTGTCTAAGATGAAGTATTAGTCACATACATGCCGGCTTAATTCACTGGATGTTCTATTGTAGGATGCTACTAACCAGTGTTCTTATTTGCATTCCTCTAGCCTAGAAAGATGACATAAATATCAACATTGTATATTTATACAGATTTATATAGTATCCTCTCTGAGGTGCCCCAAAGGCTTGGTTACATTATCTAATTATTTCATAACATTTCTATAAAATATTTCAGGTATAATTAATTTAATTTGCTATAAGAAAATTAATTATTGATGTTTTTGAAAAGACTGAATTTAGTAAAACAGAACCTGAGTATAGATACAGAATGTAACCTGCAGTGAGAAATGAATTTCACAGTGATATGGATGAGATGGAGATGAAAACCCAAAGTCAGAGACCTCAGTATTTGATCTGCTCCCCAGTTGTATGGAAAGAACGTTTTGAGCATGTTCGTGAGAACACTGGCGTGACACTGGGTAGGTTCCCTCTTCAGGGACCTAACTACTCTGGAGAGTGACTCCAAATTTTAGTTTCCAGGGTCCTCATTACTATGATAATGTTCACATCGACTCAGTTGTCAGTCCATATCCCGTGGACACAAGATTGAAGGGATCAATTCTTGGAGATTCCAGAGAGATTGTACAGCTTTATGGAAAGTCAACTGAAGGAAAAAAAAAAAGACGTTCAACTAGGATTTGCACTAGGGCCTGTTACACATGATTTTCCATTGTAAATTTCTTGATGGAAGGTAGTATATTTTAGAATTCTTTGGTAATACAATTGATAAATACAGAAATTGGCTGCTAACAAAATGGAAAATTGTTTAATTTCAAGACTCCAAAGATTAATTTGGCCCCATTTCAACGTGGGGCAAAAAACCTTTCCCTATTTGTAGTTGTCAGATTTAGGGTATGTGATGGGGCCTATTTGGAATCCTGGAAAACAGAGGGATTAAATAATAAAACGTGTGTTACTCGGATCCATTGCAGTGGTGGAAATGGGAACTGCTCACGTTGAGAGCCTTGACTCCATTTGTGCTGGATCAACGGCTTGCTTGGGATGGAGCTGGGGGGCGTGGTCTTCCTGCTGTCCTGAAGCAGCACTAGACCAACACCTGATGCTCTTAATCCATCACGATCATACTACAGAGAACAGACTCCCATAAGGACTGTGAGTATAGTTTGTCTGCAATATACTGCGGATGATCAAAACCCTGGAAGTCAATAGGATTTATTTGCGAGGGCACAGACACTACTCCAGACCAATAATGGACCATATAGGAAGACTTTGAAAATTATGCAAAACTGTTCATGGTGAAAATCCCTCTGTATTTCTAGGACTATGTGAATTAAGATTCTTGAAGCAGACAGAACAAATTCCCCTATGCTATTTGCCAGGAAACTATGTCCTCAAAAATTCCTCTCCTGATTTAGAAAAACACAACTACAAAAACTCACCCACAGAGTTTGGGCATTTTACACATGTTGCTGATTCTACACGATAATGGATCATTTCTAAATTGACAGGACTTACAATAGGCTCTTGTTCTTAATTTTGGTTTTAACAGAGGAACTAGGAAAGGAATAAAGCATTACTCATCACTGGCCATATTTGGCAAAGGCAAGTCTCTCTTCCCCCTACTATCATTCATCCTGATAGAGCTGTGACACAGACCAGATGTGAGTCCAACGTTAAAATTACATTGTTTTCATAACAAAGTCAGCTTACATCACTCCTAAATAGATCACACTAATGTTCCTCTGTATACTGTCATGGAGAGGGTGAGATAGATCTTTCCAGAGGACTTGCCAAGCACATACTATAGGAGGAATAAAGATTTTCTCAGGACATTCACTAACTGGTTTACAACCCATGTATCTATGTATATCTTTGCAGCATGTAGAGAATTTCAAGTCAATGAGATATAAAATGTCCTCTCTAGTAATTTCTTTGATTCCTGGAGGAAATTACAGGTACCTGTTCTTGAGGTAGGTAGAAGACCAGAGATTTCACTGGCTGGAGCTTATTTTGTTGCTTGTTTTCTTTGCCCTTCCTTCTCCGGTCATGGTGACCTTAACTGAATTTACGATTCCTATGCTTAAGAGTTTCATGTGCACTACTTTTTGCATTTAACATCTGGAACTTGGAAGGTAATGATTCCAAATCAAAGGCCAGAATCCACGTGGTCTCAGCACCTGTAAACCATGATTCTGGGAGCTTAGTCCTTCCCTTCCCCCCCTGTCTCTACTGCCTTCCACTTGCTTTATCACCTCTGTGACCTTGTTGGTAAGACTGGGGACCAGAAACTCCTCCTGCAAGCACTAATGAGAAGTCCTTGTCAGGAGACTGTCGTGGTAAAGTGCCAGATGAGGACATTCCCCGCTGAGCAAGTCACTAAGACTCTTCAAACTGTTGCAGGGAGCCAAAAGCAAGCATTTTTTCTTTGAGTTTTAGAGATTGTACCCTTAATTGACTTCATGCTTCCAGTTATCTGCAATATACATTTTTATACGATAGATTTATGCTGGAAAAAACCCACTTAGATATTTACATATGACAAAACAGGCAAGATTAGTAAAACAAGTTAATATGTTTAATATTACAAGGAGTGCTAGCATTTCTTTATTTCCATAAAACAATCTCTTCTGTTTTGTTCTCTACTTTTTTGGCCTTTTAGGCAAAATAAAAAAGATTTAAAGTAAGGTGGGTAATGAATTATAAAACCAAAATATGCTGGAATATTATTCCATTCTTGAATGGAATCGCTACTCCCTTAAAAAAAAAAAAAAGGAAAAATTATCCGTAAATAATGTACTTCTCCTTGAAGATTACCAGGTTATGTAAGGTAAATGCCACCATTGTGTCTCATGCTTCTTAGTCAAGAGGTTTTATGATTTTCTGTTTTTCAATTTCTTATGACTTAGCTAACAGGTATAATAGATTGGGATCTAATCAGTGTTTTCTACTTACTCATTGCTCTTTGGCTCTATAACCACAACAAAACTGAATGCACAGATTCATTTTTTGTGGTCAATTTTAGATTGTCTATTATTCCCAACCAGAGATTTTAAAGCAGGTATCTTATTTGGGGAAGAAAATAAAATGAAGCTTGCTCTAAATGATCAACCTCAGCAAAATTATCCCCAGTTGAGAATCACTGGTCTAGACTGAAGGTATGGTTATGTTCCTACTTTCCTTGAATGATGGAATGCTATTTTACTGAGCTTTGGCTCTGGAAGTACAATCTTAGAGGTTCTTGAATATTCTGGCTTGTAGAAACTTATGTTGATATGAGTTATGTAAACCAAGGTAATAACCAGGCAACCTGACCTGTAGAAAGCTGTTTGGTCACAGAACATGCTGAACATTCTATATAGAAGAGAGTATATGTGTGTGCACACACATGTGTGTGCTCCGGACCTTTTTTTGCTGTACCAATTTTAGAGGATGGGTTTCCAGAGATTAGATCTGCACTGTGGGGCCAAGTGCAAGGAATGAAAATGAATGCAATGTTGTCAACTCAGTATATTCAGAAGAACAGGTCAAAGTGTTTAAAGTTCTCATTGGGATCTGACTGTGATCAATTTTCGATGATATTTCTCCCACCTCAAATGTCCTTTCATATCTTTACATGTCCAAAGCCTTCTCAATCCTTTAAGTTACTGCTACAAGGCCACCCCCTTGACATCATTCAGAATTACCTCTTTCTTTTCTGAAGTTACCATCTCACTTTTCCTGTAAATTCCCATGTATTACTTTCTGACTTGCATGGTGATTATGCTCCTACCTGATTACTTTGAGAAAAACTATACACACTTTGAGAAAAAAAAATCCCTGTCCACTTCAACTGCGCATTTCTGAAGAGAGGGGGAAACAAGAAATATTTAATGAACCAAAATATATAATAGTGGCCATATATTTTAATTTGTTCTTCTAAGCCAGTACCACTTTCCACCTCTAAAAAAAGCATACGCAGAAATCACCAAGACTCACAACATAACATTAGAAAGGTTTAAATGTGCACTCGAGGTAAACTGTGGATACCCATGCTAGCAGGGAGAAACTTACCTCATGGAGTCAATGGAGCTGTGACTCTGGAGAGCCAATATGTCACTTAATTAAAAAGTCACTGTTCATGAATTGCAATTACCTTTTGGTCTGAAAGCATGTGTTCGTAACTAAGAAATTGTCTCTAGGCCCAGATAGAGTATATTGTTGGCTTTCCCAGAGAAAGCTAATGCCAACCAGAACAGCATCTACATAAGCAACTTTAGGCATGCTTTCAAAAGTGCCCACGTGACAAGCCATGAGAAATGACACACCATGTTAAAGAACTCAGTGACTCTATAGCTGTGCTATGCTTGGAGCCCACTCAGACAACACGATGGGAATGTTGCTTTTGTGCCAACTGCTCACAGTCGATAAAACAAAAGGATAAACTTTAGACAGCCTTTCCCTATTCTCACCAATTGGCTAATGCTAGCGCTGGTTTGCTCAAGCCCCCTTAAGCATGTTTACTTGCAATTCCTTCCAAATGTCACTGCCTAGAAACTCTGCATTCCTGATGCTGGAGGTAATAAACCTGGAGACACAGCTTTCATCAGCAAATGGAAAGAGGCCCAGAGTATATCCAGAGATAAACAAATGAACGGGCATATAAGATTGGAGTAGTTTACGGTTAAAAAACTTCGCTGTAGTATATTTAGAAAGCAGGCACTCTGTTCCCCCATAACATTGAGCTACTATTGGTGCTTTCCATTTACTGGGTTTGGTTGCTAGCAAAATCTAAACAGAAAATGTTTCCACATCCATGAACTATTCACAAATCATTGGTCTGAAAAAGTGTCATTCTGTAGTATGCTTACTGTTATAGCTTCCATTAGCTGCCCACAAAGGCTGCAAGAGGAGCCTTAGCCAAAAATATATAAATCCAACATATGGAAAAAAACCAATAGAAGAATAAATGAAAAAAACATTAATTGATAAAGTGCTTTTAAGGGCTGGGGGATTAATTTAAGTATCTACATTCTAACACTGTTAGGGCTGAATACGATTTTATAAACCTAATTTAAAAGAGGAAGAAAAAAAATGAAGAAAGATCTGTGTGTTCTTTAGCTGACATTTGAAACACGCACACACACTTTTAAAAGCCATTTGTTGTAGTTACTATTCAGGCGATATGCTTGAATGTCTGTTCAGAAAACATCTTAAATTTGGGGTACATTATTCCATCTTTTAAGATTGGCTTAGACTGCTCCTTACTTTATAAGAATTGTGAAATTATTCCAGGTACAGAGTTTATAAAAAAATTCAAAGATCACAAAATTTCTATAACCCTATAAAGGCATTTTTTAACGTATCATTTTTGCTATGATCCTTTAAGAAAAATAACTACAGATTTTCAGATTATTTTTCCACCCCATTCAAGAGTAACCACAATAACAACTACGTATCTCAGTTTTCAGCAGAAGCAACTGCACAACTCTGCCTTTAGCTGAAGGAAAAACAACCATATGGACCTTGTTCTTAGCCAGCGCTCCATTAACTAATTAAATTTACAAAGCCCAAAGTGAGAGACCATGGATTAGCCCTATTTTAATGACTCCATCCCTTTGGCAGAGCTCAAAGGGATGTCTTGTTACAGAGAGAACTAGAGAAGCTTGACTCATCTTGAACAGGTTAGACAGGTTAGTCCAACAGAAATACAATGCAAGTCATATACATACTTTTTTAAAGGGAAAAAAGATAAAGGTGAAATTAATGTAAATAATATATTTTATTTACCCAACATGCCCCAAATATTATCATCTTACCATAGAATTAACATAAAATTTGTTTCTGAGATATTTTATGTATTTTTCATACTAAATCTTTGAACTCTGGTATGCATTTTATAGTTACAAATGTGGATTAGCCACATTTTAATTATTTAATAGCTACATGTCACATAATGACTAGTACATACTGGACAGTACAAGTTTGAGTGGTGAGTTCTACCACTCCATTTTCTTTCCATCCTTCATTCTAACAGTCTATTTCAAGAGTTCAGTACTTCACTTTCCGTACCTGGATGTCAGCTGGGCATATACGCCATTCATAATTGTGAATTAACCTAAAGATAAAAGAGTAACAACCAGCCTACTTCTTACTAAGGAAAACTCTCTTTAGTTTAAAGCATAACACACCTGATAAGTACGTGAGGTAATGCATACGTTAATTAGCTTGATTTAGCCATTCCATCCATAATGTATACATATTTCAAAACATCATGTTGTGCACCATAAATATATACAATTTTTATCTGTCAATTAAAAAAATTCTTTAAATAAATAAAAACATTACTTTTAGGTTTAAAAAGTGCTAAGGGCAAAAAAAAAAAAAAGGCCTGTTGACTCATTTTGAAGTAAGTGATTATAGCTTTGATATGCTTCAAGGACCTTCAAGTATGATGAGAAAGTTTGAGTTTGAGTAAGTCTTCTTCTAAATTTAGGCAACTTTCTATTTCAGTTGTGCTGTGTATAACTGGCCTATGGATACAATAATCATATTTTCCTATCCAGAAATAGGGAAACATGAACTTACAATGAGTTTTGTGTGATTATATCATTTAGTGACACAAAAATTCTGACTGAGACATGAAAATAAAATATATTTAATGAAAAGATTTTATTGGAAAAGAAAATGATAGAAATTTGGGTTGTTTTCAGAGAATTCACCAAACGTAGGCTAAATAAATAACGATGGTTTTACTTCACAATTGTAATGAGACCAAGAAAAGGATTTGGGTGATAAGGAAACAATTAAGTTGTGTCCTCACATAATTTCTAGAATGGCAGTGCAAACAAACCTGTGTCATGACAAATATCAGAATTGTGGATAATTGTTGAATTTCAGACTTAAAATCAGGCCACTTTGCTCAACATCTACTTCTAGAATCCAAAGATGTCACTTCATCACCTTGGAACATTTATTTTAATCTGTCCTGAATGTAATTACTTGATCAAGCTATTGTCACCAAATCTTATAAACTAACTCAAAGAGTGATTGCATTATTCACTCTTTACTCATTCCTTGATTTCAGTGCTTATTACATGCATGTTTTCAGGCAGCCAAAATGGAGGATAACTTTAAGGATTCTTACTTTTTGATTTTAGGAATTATATATTGTAGTTTACCATAACAATATATAGAGGCTGCAGAAATTCAGGGAAAGCCAGAGGGTCTTAATAAAAAGTATAAATAAGACCCATCAAATGGCCCAAATACTTCCTTTGCTTATCCTAAAACACAATCATCAAAAACAGGAGCATTAGGACCAGTAGAATGGGTTTTAGGGCTTGGAACAAAATGTGCAAGTCAAAAATTGAAGCTTCTTTTTTACTTCTAAAAATCAAATGGTTGAGGAGGGATTTGAAGGAAGTGGAGAATCAGACATGTTTCTAAAACAGGACTCAAAAGGAAGACAGTGCTAAATAATGACAAAGTCTACTGAAGAGCCCAGTACCAATGGTTTTCAATCTTTTCATAATTCATCAATGCTCATGATGGTACAAAATGTGAATTCATGTGGAAATACACAAGCATTAATGATTCTGAATTGCAAAGTGATGAAGAGGAACTATTGAATTCTGAAGGGAAGAAGTCTTAATACAACTAATTTATTTCCAATGTATTTTCCTTATTATATGTGAAAAAGAATCATAAAAGATAAAAATCTAATTAAGGCTAAAAATTTCTCAGTAAATATAAGATAAAATCCTTACCTGACAAGAAAGGATTGTGTCATAGTTACTTGTGGGTATTTTTCTTCTTGGCTAGTGGTACATAAAATAATAATATGTCCAATCAATGCTGTCTTATGTTCAATTAAAGATGATATTGACTCCTACATCTCCTTTGTCTCTTAGGGCTTTTTTCCCCAGATGACATGTTATGTCCACTGGGAGTAGTTTTTCAGCTGTCCAGACACTTTCCCATTATCCCTCAGGTGGATTTTACCCCTCTATATGAACAATGCTCTTGGGGAGAGTGACTGAGATGCCGGCTTTCAGAATGGCAAGACATTGGACAGTCTTGTCTACACGCTCTCATTTTTCCTATACCAGTGTGGGATCCTATTTCTTGAACATGTTCTACAGAAATCCTGACTACAGTTTCCTAAATAAAAAGAAGTGATCCAAGTTATGACACAAGCCATTTAATCTTGGTTTTCTAATATAATTACTTGAATGACTTCAATACTGCACAAATAAATTACATTTATGTGCTTAGCAAATCCACTTTATTAAGAAGATGAAAATAATATAAAACGATTGCTCAAGAAAATATAAGGCATTAGGTCCCCATTTCATAGATACTGGTTCCAAGTTTGTAAATCAAAAGATGGGAACTGTGTCTTCTGGAATGTTTGCTTTAACAGTCCATTGACCCAGCCCTAGAAAACGTGTTAAGTTGGTGAAACATAACCACCCTTTCCCCTTTTTATTATCTCTAGAGTGTTACCCTTTGGGGCTTCCAGCAGTTGGAACCTGTTTTCCTTGGAAGGTTCCCTAAAACATGGCACCAGAATATGTACTAGGGCTCCTTTCACAGTATGCTGCAGCTGTTGGAAGTAACCTCAAGGCTTATGAACCAGACCTCCTTCATAGCGACACGCTGGAAGGACTATTCTCCCTGTGCTCCAGGCTATTAAAGGGAACTGTTACATACATGTGTGTTTACCTCCAGTACCCGCAGGATCAGAAAGAGATGAGAATATGAAGGAAGAAGTGAGGGGCAGGAGCAATAAAGGGCAGTGGTAGTGTCTGGCTTGTAGCAGGAACCCCAGCTATGCCTCAGTCCAGGAAGTACTGAAGCAACTTCCTAAAGTTTATCTCTGGGCCTCTCGTTTTTTAGTTACGGGCCTCTTTCCGTAGCGAAGGTTCCAAAAGCCCACCTGCTCTCTTATCAAATGCATTTTGCAAGAACAGATCTAAATCTCATTTATACACATGACAGATAATGGCTCAAATTCCTCCTAGGAATCACTTGGTGCTTGCATTTCACCGAAGAGTCAACCTGAAGTCAAACGAATATTCCTAGAATGTTAGTTTTTCAGGAACCACTGCACAGGAAATGGGGTTGGGGGCAAGTGGAGAGAGATCCTTGGCCTTGTGTGTCAGAGGGAGGGCAGCTTGTCTGGGAATGCCAACAGGAACCCTTTTTTTTTCTAGGCATCATTCTGGGGTTTTCATTACAATACTTGGAAGCAAAAGTACAGAGGGCAATGGTTTCTCTTTGGCACATCAATCAACCAACTCTGCTCTAGGAGCCTATACACAGGAAAGAGTTGACAAATTCGGGCGGCAGAGGAATCCTTGGGGCCCTTGGCAGTCTCCTCTTCTTATCATAGTGCAAAGCAAATAAGAGTTGAAATGAGAAACCAGAGGGTGATGAGAGTTTTTTCCCTCCTCTCATAGATCCAGTTAAGCTTTAGTGTGCTTTAAAGAATTCAGAACTCTAAGCACTCGAAAGCACTTACTTTTAAGGAGAAAAGAGTCAGAGAATGTCAAATTTGGAGGCCTTTAGTATACAGATGAATGTTTCCACTCTCCCCTTCCACACCCACACCAGACATCATTCATTTATTCATTCATTCAGCAGTTATCTGAAGACACCAATTACATGCCAGACACTGTTCTGGGAACTGGCTATAGATCAGTGAGACAAAAGAGGAAAAAAAAATCCTCGTCCTCTCCTTGAGGTGAGACAGATGTATACGACATACAATAAATAAAGTATGGAGTATGCTAGTAGTGCTGTGGAAAGCGTAAGGAGAACAGGGGGATGAGGAGTGAAGAGGTAAGGGAGGCCACTGTAATTTCAGACAGGATGGTCAAGGTAGGCATTTTTGAGAATGTGACATTTGAGAACGGAATTCAAGGAAATGAGCAAGTTAGCCATCTGGATTTTTAGGGGGAAAGGCAGGGGTGAAGACTGGTCCAGCCAGGGTGCATGAGTCCTGAGGTAGGAGCATGTCTCTCCTATTTAAGGTTTAAGGACATCACAGTGGCTGGAGAAAAAGTGATCCAGGAGGGAAGGTGAGAGTCAAGAGCAGAGTGTGTGTGTGTGTGTGTGTGTGTGCAGGGGGTTGGCAAGGCCAGATCACACTGCTGTGTAGGCTCTTGAAATTATTACTTACTTTGGTGGGTAGATGTGGTGGTGGGAGACTGCAGAAAGTCTCTTCTGATTGCTTCTATTTTTTCATGGAGATAGGAAGCAGAGCAAGATCATCAGCTTAGAGTAAGACACAGGAGGGGAGTTACTAGGCATCTGAAGGGAGAAGAGAGGGCTTGATTGAAACAGCTAGGCCAGTGGGAGAGGGAATGGACTAGGAAAACGCAGATCGACTGATGGCATCATGTGTACCTACTAATCAATACCTGCCTTCATTCCCACAGGTCTTAAATCTTACTATACCTAGAGCTCCAGGCAGCCTCAATTGATTGATCTGAGTTGGCAGATGAGAGACCATATATTTGTCAGCTCTGATCTAATCTAACCTATTGCTTTAGTAAACTGAGGCCTTAGAATGCCTTTAAACTTCTATCTTTGGGGACAGTTTAAATTACCAATTACCAATCAGCTATGGCTCCAGTAAGGAAATCGATTACAATACCTATTTAAATATCATGCTCCAAGAGGGCCTGATAACTAAGGCTCCTGGGAATCTGTGCTGTAAGATAAGTGTACCAAGGGCTGCAGCTGAGTGCCCGAAACAAGAGCTCTGTCAATGCAGCAGGAAGAAGATACCTGCTCTCCAGATTTTCACTTAACTCATAGCTCTTTGCATTCTGGCTCATGGTTTTAATCTTCTCTAAGTACGAGGTTCAGTTTTCAAAAGATTCCAAGGAGATCATCCAGGGCTTGTCTTGTGAATACATTGGCACGACTTTTAAAGAGGACCCAACCAAATCACATCTGATTTCAAGAAATTGAGGGGATAATTAAGAAAGTGTTAGTCACTCCTGAATGTGGTATGCATGCATGCTTCTGAAATTTAAAGGAACAAAAAAGGCCCATTAAGTCATCTTAAAAGGGCTCTTGCTGTAAAATGAAAGTTGGAGAAGGGGTAAATCTGAAATGCAAATGATTTTCCTGCTTCACCAGCAGTTTAGAGTCATCTAATTAATGCTGAATAATCAAAGCATTTATTGTCATCTCTGCACCCACACTGGGAATTGGTTTTATGACCTTTAGAACTCCCTACTCTTCCAAATTGCTTCTCATCAGCTCTGTCTTTACTCTCATTCTCACTCTGTTTACTACTTGGAAGGCCTGTTGTCCTTTACCTTTTTGTCATGTATAGTTTCTTAGAACAGTTAAATTTATAAGGCATCATTATCACCATAAGTCCACATGCAATTATAAACAGATCCCAATGGATAGCTTATGAAGGACAGAATCCTTGCTAGATTTTATCAAGACCCTCATTTTCTAGTATATCACTTTTGGAAAAGCCAGGCCATTCTTAAGTAGACCTTTTGTCTCTCCATTCTAGAAATAATTGTTATGTCAAATTCAATAATAAAATAAATTCAGTTTCCATTGACTGAAACCTACTGTGGAACATGGAGCTAATGGGCTTCTCTCTCTAATCATCTCACAACCACCATGCTATTAATGGTTTCTCCCTGTTATTATTTTTTTTACTGTGCATGCTCATGAGATCTGAAATTCATATGGGTTGACACCTTTAAAATAACCACAGTAGTTCTTGCTATAACATTTTTCTAATGATGTTGGACTTTTAAATTCAGTTTCTGACATTCTGTTTGTCATTTTGAGTAGTCAAAAGTTGACAACAAAGATTGGGGCCAATGACATCAAGGGGAAATCATTGAGGCTGAGGTGAGAGTTACACATATAGATTCAGCAAAGGAAAGAGATACTTGAAGGCACAGGAAGTGGTTGACAGAGCATCTTGCAAGATTTCCATATTTTGGTGGTGGGAAGAGAAACATGAGCCAGAAAAGGATCTATTTGGGCTTTGGAAAAAGACAAGGAGAAGACCCTTGGAAGTGTTACCAAGTAAAAGGCATAGCTCTCTAAGGGACTTCAAATGGCAAATGTGTTTGAGGTCAAAAAAGAACTCCTGCTGATCTGGAATTTGGACAAAATCAGTCATCCTCAAGGGAGTGGATTCAGCAAAGTGTTGGGTGGAAAAAGGACTAATAATCCTCTTTTTTTTCATGAGAGTAATACAGAATCTTGGGCACAAGTGGAGAAGCATTAGAAAGAAAGCAAAATGTTTCTTCTGAAGAAGTGAAGGGTAAAGTGATGAGTGAGTAAAACACTAAAAACATTAAAAAATCATGCATGGACAAAATATGGAATAGCACAGCCAGCCAGTTAATGCCCACCTAATACTATGATTCCTATGATTCTATACCAAATTAAAATATGATGGATATATATTCATAATGTAAATAAAAGGAATTTTTAATGATTCATAATATATTCTCCAATGCATTGTATTTGTCTTTCTATAAAGACTTTATGTCCTTTAAATAAGCAATATAAAGAGGAAGAGGAAGAAAAGAGAAAGAATTTCAATCTGGCCCAGAGAGAAACAGAGAAGGGGACATAAATCCTAGGTAATCTAAGGTAAGACATGTAAGTGATAGTTTCTTATTTTGGTGACTATCTTGGATAGGTGACTATGAGGGATACTCCAGTTTCTCTTCAGATTATATAAATCTTCTGCCTTTTGAAGGCATCAGAAGTACCTCTAAGAAGGAAGGATGAAGCATGAAAGAATGAAGACTTTCTGGCTCCTTTCTTTTTAATGTTTGATGAAACATTAAAAATTTTCAAATTTTTGGGCAGAGTGGCTTAAATTCCGAGGTCCTCCTTATGGAACCATGGTTGCTTCTGCCAGCAGCTACATGTAGACTTGGTTGAGGAGTCCTATGTGTGGACCCACAAATCTACGACAATAAAGTATACGTGTCAGAGGGGAGGTGGGCAAGAAAGCTAAGGCTAAATCAGGGCTGGAAGCTGCCTACAAGTCACTCAGTAGACAGCCATATCTGATTTATGGAAGTGACATCATCATTACCTGCAAATGGATACTGACCAGAGTTTAAGTGGTACACCGAGTTTTAAGTCTCCATAATCTAAAGGAGATGACTCAATTGTCTCTTCCTTCCAGGTCCCCTCTTTGAGACAGATGACTTCAGAAATGATGACACATTTTTTCATGTCAAATTTCCAGGCCTCAAATTCTAGTTTCTGGTGATATCAGCATCCATAGGTAATTTGCTGGGAAGATCACAGAGTGGCCCAGGAATGAAAACTACCATCAAAGATGTTTATTTAGAGCTGCATCCCTAGTCCACAGCCAAGGGATATAGCCTTTTCTAGACTAGATGTATTTGACCAGTAGATGGAGTGAGTGATTCCCAGAACCTTGTGGTTGCTAATTAATGCTGTAGTCTTTCAATATTCTTTCACAAAGGGACAACGCCATCATCAACAACTAAATATTGAGGTTAATGTGCACCTGCAGCTGGTGAATGTAGCTGATGGCAGTTCTTCATGGACGTAAGAATAACTGAGCAGAGGCACTGGCAGTAGGTAAGCAGTGGGGCACAAAGGAAACTTGGGGTACTTAGCATCTGACAAACAATCCCAAGTGCATTTTTTCCCTTCATCTCAAATGTTTTTCAAAAGTACTCATTTCATTTTGTGGTTTTGTGGGAGGGTGGGATGGGGGAAAGTCTCCCTTGCAGCTGGTACTACAGAGAAGCGAGCTGCATCAATTCTTTCAGGCTGCCAAGCCTTGCTTTTGGCAGAAGCGCTGGGGATATTACATTGGGGATAATTTATCACGCTTGCTTTGGGTGTTCCAAATTTGCAAGCTGTGGCTAATTTCCAGAGACAGCAGGGCAGGGAACTTCACTTTCCTAAAAGAAAAATAGTGACCACACTGCCTTTCAATTAAATGGGCCATGGAAAATGAACAACTACAGATGATCATGTATACTCAGAAATCCTCAGAAAGCCTGAGTGTGTCAGCCAGTGGTAGACATGATGACTGTGTGGCTTGAGAAGCCTGGTTTGATGGGTGTTAGGAATCTGGCACCTGTATCTCCTTCTAAATCTGTCTCTGTCTGTACATTTTCATGTATGAATATACACATACATCCTCATGTGAAGCCTTGTATGTATGTTCAAGACCAAATCACATTTGTTGGATGTGAACAGAAGAGATTATAGCCTCTTGTCGGGAATCAGGTGAAGTTTTCCTCACAGTCTCTGGAGTATGCTTTCCCTGTTGACTTCGTCATTCTCTAGGTGCCCCCAGGATGCCACCATGATCATCCAAGACCCCTTGGGGAAGGGACAAAACAGCACCTCACTCTGGATCAGTAAGCCATATGGAGGACTTGTGTTCTACCCCTCCAATCTCCCTAAATATATCTTTTATGCCTTTAGGCCTTGTGTTAAGAGGCTGTTTAGCAGATCATCCGTTTGTACATTACCTTAACTCACATAATGGATCGGTATTTTATTGAAGATTTCCAGGCCAACTTTCAAAGGAATAACATATGGTGGGCATTTTGAGCGGAATATTAGTGGGCAAAAGGAGGGATATTTGGGGGCTGAGAGTCTCATTCCAGGCTGCTACCTTAGTTTTTTTCTTCTGATTTCCTTTCTATGGGTATGTTAATGATTGTACAGGATCAATTCCTGTGCGGCCGAGGACCAGCTTGAGCCAGTCTCTACTTTCACATTCAGGAACACTGTAACGTCAGGCAGAACCTTATGAGTTTTGTAATGTGCTAGGCATATTTTCCTAATTCTTTTGGTGCTGTTTATTATATGTGTAATTTAATAGTTTCCATTCTTTCCTCTGCTAAAGCATTTATAAGAGTTACAGCACATAGAAAGAGCTCAATATATGTTAGCTATTATTATTACCATATAATTGCTGAAGCCATCTTCCTTAAAACCTATTCCGATCATATTCCACAGTTCCCAGCTTCAAAATCAAGGGCAATTCCCTTCTGTCTCTCATGATCTTACCAAACTTCTCTGCTGTGGTTTGATACCTGACAAAGTAATCTAAATTTGGGTGTTAATGGGCTGACATATAAGCATTTCTAGCCCATGTTATTTCTTGACCTGGATCTTTCCTTTGGGCTTCAGTTTTCACCAAACATCTCTTCTGTCCTGTATGGTTTCTTACAAGCTTCTCTTTTCTGCACTTAAGTTTTTTATATTTAGGTAACCAGAGGTCATCTTTTGGGAGGCTTCTTAACACTGCTTTTGGTGTTCTTGTGAGTGCAGAGGATTCCTGCTTTAGAGTGAACTGTAATCTCAACCTCTACCCTAGACTATAGGCAGGAGCCAAATTAAACAGAATAACAAGGTGAAGCTTTGCTAAAATTATCCCACCTGTCAGTCGGTGAAACCACTAGTTTGAATATTTTAATCACAACATTGACACACACAATGCTAATTTCAATCTGTTACATAACTTAACTGATAAGCCCATCTAAGTTATACCTGCATGGCAACAGAGCCAGGGTTAAAAAGTGAAAAATATTATTAAGTAACCATATACTTAACTTAGGTTTTACCTAACAGTAAACATTTCTATATTCTAAAATAATATTAAGCAAAGGGAACAATTAATTTGTCACAGTGGGGTAATAAAAAGACACACCCTTCAGAATAGCACATACAGTTAACTACAAGTCTATTTAATTCTGGCATTGTTATTAATGAAATTTTCAAATAAGGTCCACTTTAAGTTTTACTTTATCAGTATTTCTTCCTTCTGCTGCCTATTAGGACACCTGCACTACTAGGCTTACATTAAAATGTCCTATTTTCTGTGGCTAACTGTGCTTTCCTTTGATAAACTCATTACAAATCATGTGTCATTATTGCATTGTGAACAAGGGAATGCCAATAAATTAGACACAGCATTTTTAAGTAAAAATAAGCAGCTAAAAAGACTTTCTAAATGACAACAATTTTGGTATGAGCAGGTAGGTTAAAATTACCATTAAGCATAATTGCCTATTGAATTTTATGCACATAGAGAAGAGAGAAAAAAAAGAGGAAGCATGCCTTAGGCCTTAGCCTCTGTACTTTTCTGACTGTGGATGATTACATTTATCTGGGGACTACAGTGCTTTATGAAAAATGAAAACATTTTTCTGGGAGGAAAAACCAGCCTCCTTGCTTGCAGAGATTGGTAGCCTTGCTTCTTCTATTTTAGATTTCAGAAGGACACCCCCATCTTTGGATGAAAAATGCTGACTGGTATGTTCTGGGAATCTTGGCTCACCCCAAGGCTAATGAGCACTGTGTCCTGGCTGTGTGCCCAGCTTTTGTGGCAGGGAGTTACCCCTGAGTGCTTTTTTTAAACGTACACTGAAGTTTTGACTTAGAAAGCAAGATCTCCCAGTGCATCAGAGGAAACTGGGCTTTCCCTCTCTACCCATCAAAATCAAATCCTACTTCTACCTGTAATCTCTGATTGGTCTCTTTGGTCTGACATAATCTCTGTGTTCATAAAAATCTTTATTGGAGAAGTTACGAAGGGAAGAGTGCATGTAGGATTCTCCTAACTTGGGGTATCCCACGGTATGTGCCTCTTTCAACTGGCACGCAGGAAAGGGATTGGGTCGTGGAGATTAGTCTTTGTAGGTGTGTGTGTACACAGACGAGGAAGAGTAGAGAACAAGGAGAAAGGGAAAGTGGAGAAGCGCGGCTCCCACTTGACCTTGCAGGCTTTCTGCATGGAATTAAAATTCAGAAACTGGCTGAGGCTTACAAGGAGTAAATGTGGCAATTGCCTCATCCCCACTGTCAGCACATGGCCAAGTCTACTGTGGACAGGATATCAAGGGGTTCTTTCAGAACATTTCAAAATATTAGTAAGGTTTTCATCAATTTCTCATCAACCCTTAAGAGCTCATTAAAGATGTTACACGTTTTCTGTCCAATTCAATGTTGGCAAAGAATTCCAAAGCAGAAGAAATAGAAATGGAGTCAAAATACACACTTATAGTCTCCTTTAGTGATACTAATATGTAAGAAAACTTATCAACATTTTTAGGGAGCCCTCAAACTTCATCACAATTACAAGGTTCCTCCCCCTTCAGCCTTTTAGTTTACTAAGTTGTTAGCCTAACAAGTAAAAGTCTTAAAATTACTTCAGCTTATAGCAATTATGCTTTTATTTTTCAAGTTTCAGAAATAGTCATAAAGGAGTCAAATCAGTATCTTCATTAGCATTAACAAGTTCATGAGAGAGATGCAATTACAATTCTGTTTCCCATCCATGAGACGGCTTAAAAAATGAGATTTAGCTCCAACAGGATCTAAAAAAAACTCTACTATAGGACCATTTTTTTTTTAAATCAATATATTTTTCTGTCAAAATTCAGTTGGGGCAGAATTTGACTGAAGTTGCCCCAAGTAAATAAGATTATTTTTTCTTATCTGAGATAATGGATCACTATTTCTTATGTTTAATTTTTTTCATCTCAGGCAAATGAGCCCCAAATTTCTTGGCTGTTTTGATATCTTTGAATCTGTGGCCTTGCAATTGGCTAACAATAGGCCTGAAAAGGAGCATAAGTGTGGCTAAGATGAAATAGGCTTTTCTTTGAAGAAAAAGGAGAAATAGAAAGAAAAAGGAAGACGAGAAAGACAAGGGAGAAGGAAGAAGGAGGAAAACAGGGGAGAGAAGAAGAAATGGAAAGAAAAGGAAGATACGAGAAAGGGAGGTTACGGAGAAGGAGAAAAAATAATTTCAGTTCTCTGGGCTTCCATGGGAGTGCCAACTCTGACAGCTGAGGTATCTCTGACTCGGCTCCTTCACCTCTTGAGCAAGGGAAGAACAGCACTATTTTTAAAAGAGGTCATTAGCAAGTCATGTTTGAGCTTCATGCTTCGCCCTCATCACCATCTGGGTGCTTGCTGGGAAGGTCCTCAGCAGCGCAGGCCTTGGGCACAGATCTGTCCACTTCGTTTGCTGCTGGCTGGCCAGGGAGCCAGCTGATCTGGAGACGGGTTTAACCTTGCAGCTTTTCTGCTTTACTTTCCTGACAAAGCAGTAGTTCCATTAAGAAAAAAGCACTCTGCTATTAATTTCTGCTAACTCTTAACCCGGCCAATGAAATATAAGCATGTGCAATTTTGTGTCTATTTTAGGGCATGGATGTGGGGGTGGTTGAAACTCTCTTCTTGGCTTAGAGTTCTCTGCATTCATCTCACTCTTTCCAGCTCTGTCTTTTTTGTTCATCCTTTTCCTGACAGGCTGCAGGATGGTTACAAGGATGGTGCAGAATTGTAACAAGATCAGACTAGATGAAGAAGAGAAAGAGCTCAGATAAAGCCCACTTCTTTTTAATAGTTTGAAATTTTTTTTTTTTCTGAAAAGAAAGTCTGAGTACTCTTAAGTGTTAGTCATTTCTATTGGAATGATTTGTTTTCCCAGGGGAAATGTTAAAACTCTCTTGTACCCCTCTATAGCTTCTCTTTTTCCCTAGGTTTCAGAATGACTGGGGGGTAAAAAATAAGACCCAATTGTATAGTCTCTGGTGCTGTTATATATATATATATATATGACCCTATATCACAATATCTAATATACTAAATGGTCCCAGGAAGCAAGCAATGAGTTATAGAACATATACAAATGATAAAATATCTATTTGATTCATTTCAATTAAGTAACTATATTTTATCACAAGAACTGCCTTTTCCCTAATCTATTGGATTATCACTGTATTAGAAGTGAACGTGTTCTAATTTATAATAGGAGAGGTGGGGGGAAATGAACAAGAGGTTTGTCTTCTCCCCATAACCATCAGAGACAAAGCAGGAATGAGACTTCAAGAAGCAGAGCAGGTCTTGCCCTAAAATGACATAGGTAGTCACCTAAGCTATGGTGTGGACCCAGCAGAGTGTAGCCATAAATATGTGGCCATAAACAACAGCCATATAAGACGGCTATATTAAAGAGCCTGGAATTTTCACTTCGTAGGGACTCATACCTGATGCTATTTGGTAGGGAAATGACAGCCACTTGTCTAGTGAGATGGATTACTTTAGCTGATAACTTAGCATCTTCCTCTTTTAATTGAATAGCAAAGATGTAGACTTGGAATGAGATGAGGCGATCTGCTGGGGCTGCTTGGGGTCCTGCGGAGGTTTGAAAAGACCAAGACTCCATTAATGGAAGAGGCAGAGTCAGGGAGGCCAACGATGTACCTTGTCTCTCTTACAGATTTGCTGGGGACCAGGTTGTCACTAAAAGTCTCTAATTACTACCCTATTAATATTTAGAACTGGAAGTTTCCAGGAGATACATTTCTATCATTTGATGAGAAAGGAGACAGAATTCCAGGGAGATGTCAAAGAAGTCACAGCTGGAGAATAAGAACCCTTTAGTATGTACTTGGCACTGTGCTAAGTGGTTTGAGGTCCACATACCTCATCTAATCCACTGGTTACCACAGCCTTGCATCTCAATCGCCCAAGGAAATGAAAAAATACATAGTTGCCTGCCTGTTCCAACTCTCCGCCCACTGGAGAGACTGATTTCTTAAACTTTGAGTTAGAGGTAGGCAAGTGTAATTTTTAAAGCTGCACAGGTGATTCTGAGTCACTGCCAAGGTTGAGAACTATCTGTTTGATTCTCACAACTCTGTAAGGTGGGAGTATTGCCCCACATTCTGCAGAAGATAAGAGTGAAACTCATGTTTGACATCAGTGGACTAGAACTTGGGTCTATCATTTCTGGTTTTCCATTTAACACAACAGCTTCCCTGCAGGGTTGAAGTCTTAGGTTTTGAGTAGATAATCGTAGGCCTCGTAACTATATTCCGTTTATCCTCTGAGTGATTGTTCCAAGGACACCAAAAAATATACATGCTAGCAGCAAGGTATACAGAAAAGAGCATAGGAATTTGCATTCCAGTGGTTTTAATTCTGGCTAGTCGCGTGACTGTGGGCACGCCACTTTGCTAAGCCTCAGTTTCCCCATTTGTGTAGTGGAAATGTTAAAATATCTCACAGTGCCTTTAAATATTTAAATGAGAAAATATGGGTAAAGTACTTAAAATAGTGCCTGACACATAGTAGGTATTTATCCAAGTACTAGTTCTTTTTGACACGTTTATGGCTACTATTGGTTTTCTCTTGGCCAGACAATGGCATTTGCCTCATTCTTCTCTTTTTCCCCCCTTTTCCTTTAAACAAAAGAATGTGATAATTGATGAGAAGGCACCAGAGGTGGGATACAGTGAAAGACTACAATGAATCATGAAGAATCTCTCTTACCCCTGGTCAAGGATAAATAATATCTATACGATGGGCTCAGGGTGGAAATCAGGCTAGAACAGGGAATTTATCTTGAAGCTGCATTTGCCTATGTCTATTAAACTCTTTATTTTTTCTTAGATGGCGTTTTAGTATGGGTTGGGGTGGCTGGAGACTGGGGTGAGGAGGTGAAAGTCCCTCCCAAAGTCCCCTCTTGGTGACACCACTACTCAAGTATCACACTTTATCTTGGCCTCACTTGGATAAACACACTCCTCTGGTGTCGTTCTATGAGCTGCTAGACACAAACAAGTACGTTTGTCACTTGAGTGGTGAGCTTCAGTGTCAGCGTTGCTCTATTAATACTTTCCTGTGCAGACAATCCTGATGCTTTTACATAATTGGAGAGCTCCACTAGCTTAGCAAACAAATAAATAAGACGATAAACAATATTCTCTTTTCCACACAGGTTTATGACGAATTCACAAGCCAGCTTCACTTCCAATTATTCTGGCTAACTTACCCGTTTTACATTACATGAGATGACAGTCGGTTTTATTGTTTTCCCTCTAAAAGTAGGGGCTTCATATGACAGCTATTTCACAAGCACAGGGGAGCCTGCTGTGTGATAGGAAGGGCAAGGATGGCAAATTGGGCTGGTTCAACTCTCACCACATAATTACTCAGCCTTAGCCTTGCTGAATCTATTCAACTCCTCTGTAATTGCCTAATGCCCCAAGGCTCAAGAGAGGATGGAGGCTTGGAAGCCTTACGTACCATGTGTATTCATTGTACTGCAAATGCCTACGATTTGAAGGGTCAGCTTGTGGTCTACAAGAAATTGAAACAGAAGCTTGGGAAGTCATAGAATGCACGCAGGAATCACAGAACAGCTGAGGCACAGGGAAGGCCAAGAATGCCAAGGCACATGAGAATAATCTGGTTTCTGTACACAGATCTCGCCTCTGGATCCTTCCTCCATAGAAGAATCAGCTACAGTCACTTAGGATTCTGGAAAGGGCCTGGATTCTCCTACTCTACTCTTCTCTATTCTAGGGGGACAGGAGAACCAACCGTGTAGGTATTAGACTGACTTACATTTTGTTTCCTTCTGAGATGAAGTGGAAGCATCCTTGACTAATGTGTCCACTCTTGAGTGTCCGTAAGAGGAGCAAATGCAGGCCCCCAGCTGTTAATGAATGATCTAAAAGATTACTTGCTAGCTTTTAGTATAATCCTGAAATTAATTAATGGATGTACCACTAATGAGCATCTATTAATAGAAGGCAAGTAAAATAACACTGCTAATGTAATGGCCAGGGGGTATAATAAAACATGTAGACAAAAAAAAAATCTAATACTGTTCTATATCAAAATAGCTCTCTTGAAAAAAACAGAGCCAGAAAATGATCAGAGAAATTTTAAGAACAGGGACATTGCTTGGTGGGGCTCACTATCAAGTTTTAGATGAGGTAAGTAGACAATTATACTTCGAGACCCTCTTTCTCCATAGGACTTTTCTTGACTGTCAAAAGCCCTGAAGTTTTCCTTCAACTCATTATATAACAATGAGCCCATATCATTCAAGATTTAAGTTTGTACTTCTTTGTTTTATGGGTGTTTATATAGTCTCCACAGCAAAATTACTAGCAACTAGAAAGCAGAGACCCTGTTAATAATAGGATGTCCTCCCTCTCTTTTCTTTGTCACCAACTCCAACTTGAAGTTGAGTGAGAATTATACTCTGTGATCTCAGAGTGTTCTGTTTTCCCTTTTTTATACCCTAATCACACCATGCACAAATAACCATTTAATTTATCTCCTTGATGAAGTTTTTTGGAATTAGGGATTGTGTTTTTCATCTCTGATTCCCTACCCCAGCTCTAAACTCTACACAATGCTAGGGCAGTGTTACAGATTGTGACAAACAAGTTAGTTGTGTTGTTTAGATTCAGTTTGTTTCTGTGTCTTAGGAGAAACTTAGAGAACAATGAGCTGCTCCCTGCTCTCAAAGGACTTGGAGCCTAGGAATGGTTATTACCCATATTTTGCATGCAGAGAATTCAGTTTGATCATGCTGGTGAATGGATACCCCCAAAAGGAAATTGTATTAGAAAATTCATAATATGGGCTGGCTTAAAATTACTTTTCTCTTTCTTAATGCAATTGTTTATCTAATTAAAAAAACCTGTTTGCCTTGATTACTGCTTTTCATAAATAAAAGTATTGACAAAGCCCTGATCCCTGCTATGAAATACAGAACTATGAAAGTCATTCAACATATTTTTATCTCAGTGGAAAGGTTACCCAAACTTTAGCATCATGTACTTAGTATTTTTTTCCTTTCTGCAGTAGACAGTAACTTTACATATGCCCATGTAAAGACCACATACACTCCAACCAAGAACTAAATATGCCTACATGAGAATTCATACACTTCATGCAGCAGAGACGAATTTAGTTTTTGTTTTTAGGGACATGTTATCATGTGGAAAAGGCTGCGGAAATGCTGTCTACTTTGGCATAACACTGGAATTAAAGCCAACTGGAGGCAGCTGTAGCTGCCTAAGAAACAAAGCTAGGGAATTCAACAGCAGAACCAAACGGCTGCAGCCAAAATCCCACAGTGTCAAAAGCCCTGCTCTGGGACCTGGCACAGGCAGTAGTGGATTGGCATCACTGAACTTCGTTTAATGAAAAACCCCCTAGGTCTTTGTCGTGGGCCAACTCCATTATTGCCACATTTTAGTCCTCATTAAAGGTTTGGGTGGCAGGGAGCTCTTCACATACAGATATTTGCTGCCATCTATGTTGAATGCAGAAATGGTGGGTGAGCCTAGAAGCAGCTTAAAACCAACCTATTTTGATGCATAAATAGTCAAGTAACTAGACTTTATCACCGAACCAAGGTGGGTGGAGGGGTAGGGTAGAACCAAGCTACATCTACTGTTAAAGACATTTGCAGAATGATTTGGTTAGGTGAAAGGCACTCACTTTTCAGTTCTTCTTACAAATAATGTATTTTGCTAAATTGCTTACCTTTTATTAACCATAAGGAAGGATAAGCAAGTGTTTTTTTCACATACTGAATCCATCATTCATCGAAAGGCCAGTCATTATGATTAATTTCATAATGGTTATATGTGCTTAACATAGTGCATGTATTTTTTTTGCATGCCATGCTAACAAATTGCATGCATTTTTATACATAAACTAATAACCATAACCATAAAACTGAATTGATTTCTACCCTTCATCTTTACTATATACCTAAAAAAGTGTTTACCTAGCTGCTGAACACGTATAAATTGAATTATCTCCTTGTGTAATTAACAGGGATAAAACTTTGAGTAGAAAAAGTGCCAGTTAGAGAGAGTGAATGGCCTATGACCCCACTAAGTTGCAGGAGTACTCGTTTTATAATAGCAATTATAAAAAACAGAGAAATAAAAATACCACTCTTTAACAGAAATATATTTTTCTATAAATTAAGATATTTGTAATTATAGATATAAATCACAACTTGGGAACTAATTAGAGAAAACACTTCTCACTTTTGTTTGAGAATCTCTTTAGTTCTTTTCAAACTTGTCCTTGTATTAATCTCTCTTTTGTATTCTGTGCAGCTGCAAAGTTTCATTCGTTTCAATCAATCCAGAGTTGATATTGTTTGCACGACTACCCAATGACAAATTGCCCAAACAAATCCGTACAGCTCTTCATATTTTCACAGCAGCACAGCAATGTTGTTAACGTGCTTCATCTTCATGTCCTGTTGTGGAAAGGTTCCTTATGATCCTCTGAGCATAACCTGACAACTATACTTGTCTAGATATGCTCCTGGAACCAGCCTGGCAAAATTTGTGTTCTGTGTTTTATACATTTTTTTTTTTTGCCCCCTTGTATTCTGTGTTTGGCTCTTTAAAGGCCAGTTATGAATTGTAAAAAAGAAAGGATTTTAGGAAAAAGTATGTAGGTTGAAGCTATTAAAAAAACGTATACCTAGGAGAGAGTCTAGTTACTGATGATTATATCATCGGTACCCGCAGCTAAGTAAGTTCATGTCTTATGTGACAGAATCATATACCTTTTGTGTTGTTTTTGTTAATCTGGAAAAGATCTTTGGGATCATCTAAACTAAAATCCTTATTCAAATTTGAAACTGAGGTCCAGCTTTTTTTTTTGAGACAGAGTCTCACTCTGTTGCCCAGGCTAGAGTGCCATGGTGTCAGCCTAGCTCATAGCAACCTCAAACTCCTGGGCTCAAGCAATCCTTCTGCCTCAGCCTCCCAAGCAGCTGGGACTACAGGCATGTGCCACCATGCCCGGCTAATTTTTTCCATATATATATTTTTTTAGTTGGCCAATTAATTTCTTTCTATTTTTAGTAGAGACGTGGTCTCGCTCTTGCTCAGGCTGGTTTCAAACTCCTGACCTTGAGCGATCCTCCCGCCTTGGCCTCCCAGAGTGCTAGGATTACAGGCATGAGCCACTGCGCCCAGCCTCAGGAAGATGAATTGACTGGTTACAAGTCCCTGAGTTGGTTTCAGAGCTGGGGCTACAACCCATCGCCAGCTCCCTACTGCAAAGCTGTTTCATGGACTCCAGTTGCAAGGCAAGCCATCCTATGATAAGAGTATTGGCCTGTAGTGAGGTCTAGCCAGTCCAGAAACATAATGGATTCCTCTAAAGGTTTCACTTTTGTTAGATTTGCCTTGTCTTCCTCTACTTTTGTGTATACAAATCATTGGCTCCAAACAAACCCAGGAACACATGTGCCTTCTTGCTGATACGACTTTTTTCATGCCTTTCCCACTTCCTAGAATGCTCTGGCCCTCATTACCTCATTCTAATTCCATCAGTGCACCTTCATAAGCAGCCAGAGGATGGCTTTCATCCTAACCACCACACATTGCACCTCTGCTCGAGTGAGAACTACTGCTTAGAACAAAATAAACACTTGCCCTCACCTGTTTCACAGTCTTAGTTCAACAAATGAGACAATTATGAGTTTCCACACCAACTTTTACTTGATCACTATGAGGGATGTATATGATAGGCAAGAGCAAGTTATAAATGGTCCAAAGAATGGAAAATATTATTATGAGAATTTTCAGTTTTTCTTTAAGACTATAATTAATTGAATGTTGTTTAGAACTAATGAACATATATAGATATTTATATAAAATTTAATGCAAAATTTTCTATGCAAATCAAGTTCTGCTCTACATTATATTTACTTATAGCCTACAGGAACAAGAAGTAACAGTAGTTTCATAAACATATTAAAATGATGGCTCTGCTCATTATATTAATACATATAAAAGGGCCACTTTGTCAGTTTTTGAAAACTAGCCTCACATGGGTGGGAGTTTTCCCCATGTAGATATCTGCTGCCATCTATGCAGAAAGCAAAAATGGTGAGTGTGGTTTATAGCAAATCTGTTTAATGCAATAAATAGTCGAGTGCCCGGACGTTATCACCAAACCAAGAGAGAGGCTGGAAATCAAGCTCACCCTTCAGTGGCCTGCCTCCTCTCTCAAGCCTTGCTCGATTCTCTGAGCTGGACCCGGTGCTTCCTAAAATCTTCCTGCCCTGCTTTGTCTTAGGACGTGAGATAAATTCAACGTTTCCAGAAGACTGATAAATGCCACTTCCATAAGAGAAGTGTTGGTTCTTGGCAACAATTCCTTTCTGAACTGAAAGAGGTGCCATGACAAGTCTAAAACTAAAATGGGATTAAATTCTGGAGTCTAGTATGTGTACGTATTTAAAAATGGAAAATATCCATTGTGCTTTTGGCATTAACAGCTAATTGGGGATATACCTGATACACATCTGTAGATTGTTATGGTTGCTCAGGATTCCAAATCTTCCCATTTAATCTTCATATGTGACAATTTGGAGGGATGGCTGCCCATTTCTTTCAAAATGGCTGTGTCAGTCCTCTGTTTTCACCCCCTTTTTTATTTTCCTTGAGTCTAGGTCAAACTATTAATTTTTCTAGGACTCACTTCAAATGAGTTTTCTCATCTATTATGAATCTAGTGTTCTTACTTTTGTCTTAAAGTTCATTCTTCTGCAGAGCTCCTTACCCTGGTCTCCTCCCCTGAGATATGGGCAATTACATTCTCTCGTCTCTTTCCTATCAATCTCACTTGGAAGACAAACCCCTCCAGTTAAGCTGCTGTCTGGTGCGTGCATTTGTCACCAAGAGCTAGCGACACCTACATCAATAGCATCCACCTTTACCATCACCTGTGAAAGCAACTGACTCTGGGAACCTATTTTCTCTTTTCAGCATTCCCGTTTGAATGTGAATCTAGCTCAGGACTGGGACACTGGTGCCAAGTATGGCTGTCCCTTGACTGGCCTGGGATTCCTGTAATACAGGACACTGGTCTAGGAACAGTGGAGGAGTGGGAGCAAACAGGAATAAGATAAAGTTTCTGAGATGAAGAAGCTTACAATCTAATAGCATGAGGCTTGTATCCTAAGACAAAGCAGGCCAGGAAGATTTTAGCAGGTCATGGGTCCAGTTCAATGAATCCAGCAAGGCCTGGCAAAAGTGGTAGATCATTAAAGGTCAAGCTAGACAAAGTGGGGGAATCTAACTGAGGACTTGTGGAAACAGAAACCCTTAGGAGACCTTTGGCATTTCTAAAAGACTTTTGTGATCTGTCTTCTTCTGAACTCTCAACTCTGTTTGGGCACCTAGGTGTAGGAATGTAATGGAAGGCAGAAGAAATCGAGGCAGATAAGTAGATGTGACATTTTTTGGGTTGGCCCAGAGATATTCTGATTACAAACAGACTATATCATTTTAAGAGTGATGGAGTAACCCAAATATGGTACAGATTACTACTTTGGGGGCAGGGGTGGTCTCTGTTTTTTTCAAGGGCTAATGATGTTTATACAGAGTGGTATGTCTTTTAGATGGCATGTATCTACACAAAGAGACAGAGGATTATGGGGTTTGATTTAAAAGGGAATATAATCCATATCCTCAAATTGCATGGCCTTTATGGAAGCAGTCATTAATACCTTTCTGTTACTGTACAACTTTGTCTTTATTTCTTACTGGCAATAGTCCCCAAGTTAGAGCTTATAACCCCAAATTATAAGTCTTCTAAATGCCTTAAGTCTGTATAGTCTATAAAGTTAAGTATGAGTTTCTATTATATAAATTATTATTCAAAGATTTTCTTTTATGAATAGGCTTTTATGAACTTTTTTTCTTCTAGAAGAGATTAATGTCTGTCATTATGTATAGAAGCCATTTGCTCCTAAAAGTAACAATGCAGGCACTTAGCTGTTATTGGCAGTGAAACTTACCTTCACAGCGATAATCACAGTAACTTTTTAAATGAACATACGCACACACCAGAACTTGCACCTGTCATTGACGTCATGGAAACGTTTCCAAAACATAAGATACAATGCTATTATTGAGGTGGTATAGTTTCCCAAATGAATTTTAATGAAATTGTTGCAGGAAAAAGAAAGAATTTTATGGAGACTTCTAAATTATTTAGTGAAGTTTGCCAACTAGAATCTGACTAAGACCATACCGTGGTAATCTTCATCTGAAAAGGAATCAACAGTCAGCAAATGTCAAGCGTGCAAAAAAAGACATAAAGTAGGTTCTTCTAATGGCAAATGAAGCACCCGAATGCTGGCTCTTTAATGTTTATCTTTAACATTGCCTATTTGCAATCACTATCCATTGTTGGCAGAAGCATATTTGAGTGTTAGGTGTCCGAGGGGGACATACCAAGATCACTCAGTTAACTGGAAATTTTTACTAATTTCTGTCATCTTTGGGCTTTCTATTGTTAAAAAATAAGAAGATTTAGGGTCACATGTTTTTGGAGCTAGGAGACCTAAATGACATATCTATTCCAATGCATTACATTACAGATTAGGGCACCAATACCTAAAAAAGTTAAGTGACTTGTCCAAGGTACGTAAGTAAATGTGGCACAGCTGGACTAGAGCTCGGGTCCCTGCCTCCCCTCCCTGTACACTGTCACTGTGCTGTCTTGGAAACTCCAGCCCTTCTGGATCCTGGTTAAAGCTGGTGTATTCTTTTCATGGAAGAAGGAAATCAAGTTCTGAATTTGAGTATCTGCACTTTTATTGCCCACTTTTGTCTTCACAGGAATAAGTCCAATTTGCTAAATGAAATAAAATTTTAATATTGTCCTTAAAGTATGTATCTCCTCACAAAACATGTTGATTGCATGTGCATTACTACTTCGGATCATGGAAACTCAACAAATATCTTAAAGTAAGAAGAAAAGGGAAAGTTTTCTCGATTTGTAACCAACCATGGCTTACCATTGCTTCACCTCTTCTGTCCTCTGAAGCTGAGTGAATCAAATGTCCCAGGCTGACAACGAAGCCAACTGTGAAACCAGTGCTTCTGTCCAAGTCAAGAGCCTGGGACCTGGGACACACATGTATGGAGCTTAACTTAAAGCTACCTGATGATGATTTGGGACTCCAGGATATCCTTTGCAGCACATACTTATGGCATAATATTAGGGGAAAGAAAGCCTTCTCGGTCATAAAATATGACTGGAAAATGGTTATCCCTAGATACAGAGAGTACTTATTATGTAACTCTTGTCTGGGGCTGACCATGTGACAGGCTCTGTGCCCAGTCAAGTCTCCAGCAGAGCCGAGGACTCCCCAGGCTCTTAAAGGTCCCTGAGACAGTCACACAGTGATGACGGGTAGAAAATACTCTCACCGTTCAAGATATGATTGTTTTGGCTTCCTCCTGGTTGAGCTTTTGGTACTTGAACTGGACCCAATGTAACACCACAGCTGGGAAATGACACTATTTGGATGGGTTAAGAGGAATTTCTGAACTGAACTCCACTGCAGCATTAGAGTAAGAAGAAAAATCCCTGCCATATCCAGCAGATCCAGTGGGGCTGTCTCTCTATTGTTCACACATTTGCATGTGAATGTGCATTATAAACACTTTTTTTGTATAAGTAGGTGTATAAGATGTGCAAAGTTACATAATTCTGTGTTACTAGAATAATTCATTCCATAAATATTTATTGAGCACTATGTACTAGGCACAGTGTTCTATTTTAGAAGGGACACAAGTGTATATGTCACTTTTAAAATAGAAATAATAAATTCCTTCCTCACAGGCATTAGAAAACATAGTGCAAGTAAAGTATCTGGTGCCTACTAGGCTATTGCAAATATGTGCTCCCCTTAGACCTCTTCTTTGCCCTCCCCCAGCCTTCAGATATGAATGACCTTCCTGTCTTTTCAAATTCTACCAAGTAGAGAAGGAAGGGTGTGCAGGTGGTCCATCTAAACCCAATTCAGAGCCTGGGACAGACACCTATGCTGAATCCTCCGCTTTATAGAAGAACTCCATAGACTCTGAGTGACTTGTCACCTTTTATAGCCAGTAAGGACTATAAGCTTTTCACCATAAGCATTTGCAAATTTGTACAAATCTAGTGAGAATAGATAGATAGATAGAAGTATTTTTTCTGATTCTAAAAATAATATATTTATGTTGAATATTGGAATAAAAATATTTTAAAAATGGAAAATATTAATTATGTATAATTCCCAATCCAAATAATGTTCCACTCAACAGTTTGGTCTATTCCTTATAGCTTGCTATTGACGTTGGGGCATACCTCCAAGAAATAAATATAATGGGACTATGCTGTCTCAATTTTTACTATCAATATATATACATTGTTAAATATAATGATAACACCTTACAACTTCTTTAAGCAGTGAAAAGGACATGTAGTATGTTTGTCTGTGTGTGTGTGTGTTTGTGTATGAGAAAGAGAGAGAGAATGAATATGAATATGAGAATATTCAGGAAAAATGAGTCTACTAGAATTTTACTGCAAGCCAGACTGAAAACATCAAAGATATTTAAGTAGGCCTGTCTAGTTCTTTGTAAATATAATTTTGGAAAATAAACAAAACATAAAGATAAAAGGTCTACATTTCATCTTGTATTTGCAAATAAAGCTTATTTCATCAATGGTAAAATTGCTTTGTTTGATTTGTAACCTCATTGTTATCCTGGATCCCCCCGCCACGCTGGCTGTGTTTATGTATCTTGTCCCTGTGGCATATGCTCTGCGCAGTAAAGGGTATAATTATAAATCTCCAACCACTAGCAAGAACAATGGTTGCACCCAGCAACTCTACTCTCCCTTTGTGAGGCTCTATATAGATATTGTTTTGAACGCCAAAGGTCTACAAATGTTAGGAAAATAGCTATCACTGGTCCTTTGCACTAAGCACCTCTTTCAACATTTACTCATGGTTGTTCTGTATCCATCCAGGCAGACACAAACCAAAAATCAGAGATTTTAAGATGCCATGTCTACAATTACCCAATAATAGCAAGAAACTAAAGATGAATATAACCATAACTTGTGCTTCAAGACCTTCTAGGCTTGCTTAGAAAAAAGAAAGGAGGAGGGGGGATGACATTTGTGTCTTTGGGCAAAGTTAGCCCGACTAGCAAGAGAAACTTGACATTCAAAGTATACAGTGTCCATCTCCATTTGTATAACAGCAAAGCTAATGAGGTTTTGATCTTTATTCCATGATTATTGAGATTATTTTCCTAAATATGAGATTATTGAAGATATGCAAAGTAATTACACCAAATCATTAATTAATGCCTTCAACAAATATGGATACAAGTGCCTATTGAATGTCAAGTAAAAGCAGGCCTAGCGACACTGAAAACTGCCCTTGGTTTGTATATAACATTCACTACCTTTAGTTTGTACATAACATACCTGTGATGCATTGGATATTAAGGAAGCCCCTATATTTTTAGTTAAAGTTAATTCAGCACTTACTGGAGTTATTTTCAATTCATGAAAATAAAATAGAAACATTTCTCAAGTCTAAATTCAATATTAAGAAAGTAGTAGCATCATGGCTTTGGGACTGATGACACCAGTGTTTTACACTAAGAAATCCATTCAGATGGAGCCGGTAGCCCCTGGGAAAACAAACAAAGGAATGTAATATTACCACAGCACCACATATTTTTGGAAGGGTATTGCATTTCTCCTTTGTGATGGATGGGTCCGTGCAATTGAAAATACATTCACAGCGGGAAGGCACCAACTCTGCTGCACATTTGTAGTTGAATCTATTTTTCTCCTGACAAATATTCAAGTGGGGGAAGAATTCCATGTGAATGCCTAGTGCCTCCCTCCCTCTGATGAGTTTAAGTGCTGGATAAACAAACGTTATTTCTAAAAACAAACGTTATTTCTAAAATCTCAAGGGGAACACTTGAAACAGGAGCCATGGAAAAGGAAAGTGGGTAGGATGAGAGAGATGTAGGCAGATCATGACATTTCTGAGTAATTACTGAGGGTTCTAGATTTGGGGGCCAACTCTCCATCAGCAGCCCTCCTTCTCTGATATAAAAAATGAACATTTGAGCAATTTAATGGAAAGTGCTGGGAAAACACAGCTGCAAGCCTTGCATTCCAACTAGATTGCTTCCTCTAAGCTTTCCTATGTAGAAATGTTGAAGCCTTCCAGATTTCCTCACTAGGGGGTCAGAGAGTCAGTAGACGCCCTGGCCTCTTCGATTTAGCTATGGGAGGTGGATTAGGAAAGAGTTAATGCAAATGAAGAGGTCCACAGACCACCATCATTCACTGAGCAACTACGATGTGAGAGCCTTGTTCTGCGCACTTCACATCTGCTGTCTCTCTGAACTTCCCAACAACGCTAAGGTAATGACAGCCTTTCCTGCCAACCTACGAAGCCCAGGCTGGGAGTTGTCCAGTAACTTTTCCTGTATAATCTCACCCTAAGGGAAGACGTTACTCTGATTTTTCCACCTCATGCTTTTCCCTGGCAATTGCTGTGAGAGAGTGTTGTTTTTGGAACTGAGTAGGCAAGTGTTATGCATGATATAAAAGAAAAAAACAAACAAACAAAAAAACCCAAAACCTAAATCCCACCCCCAAAAAACCCCAAAACCCCACAAACTTTCTGACACAAAGTGCTAGTCAATTTTAGCCGATCTATGAAACGATCAAAGTCTTTTCCTACTGCTAGAGATTTCCAAATGAGCAGATCCTACCACAATTTTCAGCAGGGCTTTAGCACAGTGAGGAATGCCACCCCAGTCTGCCTGGGGACTCAGTAGAGAATCAGCTAGAATGCAGAGCAGCCACAGGAGGGCACTCCTGGAACTCAGAGGCCTCCTCTTCCCAAGGGAAGAGTTGCTGGAGTCTCGGCCTGAGCCTGTGGGTTTGTTTAACAAAGGGAAGGAATGTCTAGGGGACAAGTCCCAGGGCACTCATTCTCTGGAAAATGTTTTCTGTACATATTTGCCAAGAGATAAGGAACCTAGTAAATCAAAGACCATTTGACAATTTACAGTGTTCAAAGGTAGCTTCCTGACCCTTTTAACGAGAGTTACATAAAGGGCTATGTCAAAAATAGGCAACCAACACAATTAGGCAACTTGAAATGAGATATAACATGCACCATAGGTGATAGCCATGAAAAAAATCAAAAGAAGAGGAGTTTAGTATAAACTGAGAATCATTCTCACTCCAGTTGGCTCAGTCTTAGGGAAGTGGCACGCAGGAGAGCGTCGGGGTTCTATACTTAGTGCTACTCTCTGTACTGGTCTGTCTCCCCAATATGACACGCAGCGCTTTAGTTTGAAGAATCTATGCCTGATGCCTCTGATCTCCCTTTCCAGCTCCCCACATATACTGTGCAGTCATATTAAGTGTCTGTTATTAAGAAATATGTTCAAGCCATTTATTCCTTATGACAAAACTCACAATAAAAGGCCAAATGTCTACCTGGGGGAAAAAATGTGCAAATCTAAAGTGGATTAGTGTAATTTCCTCAGGACAGAGTGCTTGGTGGGACCATTTAGCAAGCGTGGAATTGTACAAGGTAAAATTTTTCAGGCTCTGATTTTGTGCTGTATGTACCTGTTTGCTTCTTTGTTAAAAAGAACCATTAATGTATAAGACTCACTTGAACCACCTAAGTAGCGGAAGAAACCAAACCAAAGCAGACATGTCTTTGCAGTAATACTTTCACTGGTTTTATATTACTTTAAAAGTCAACTTTTTTTTTTTTTTTTTTAGCATCACTCCTTTCCTGGACTATTTGCCTCTCTCTTGTGGTGTATATTGTGATAAACAAAAACAACGCTTTAAAATCATGCCAAATATCCTAGTCAGACATCATGTACAGTTTCTAAGCTACCATTTTATTTTACTAACTGTATTATGTATCAGAGATCTGTTGAATGCTTATGTATGTTACCTCATTTTGTTCCTCAAAATCCATTTTATGGATGAGGAAATTGATGTTTACTAGTCAAGGTACTTGTCCAAGGTTATACAATTAGTAAGTAGCTGAGCTGGGTCTCTACAGGTCTGTCTCAACAACCTATGATTTTAATCATTGTCTTATGATCTGTCTTCAACGAGTTTATAAAGTAGCTATTCAATTAACCTCTCTTCTTTTAAAAGAGTTATTAGGTTTTAATTGCTTCTTTTCCTGCTTAGGCAATATTTAATATTTAAGCTGTAAACATACAAGTTCAAATGAAAAAAAATATGCTCCGGATATAGGCTTTAATATTAAATAGTTGCACTTTTTGGTTACAGGTGGTTATACACATACTATAAGCACATGGTACACATCCACCGAGATTTGACTTTAGAAATACATTCTCAACAGAGGAAACACGAAATATACAGATTGTGGTACTAACTCTATTTAAAAATGCCTGCTTTTATTGGGTTTACCCTGTAGTCATGCAACTTTTGGCCACAGTCAAATAGGATAAATAGGATAATTCTTCTTGGGTTTTACTTGGTATGGTTCATTGTAGATGTTTCCAACTAGTCCCTAAGACAGATTTTGTTCATTGTAGTTCTTACTTGAGTTTCATTCAGTAGAACCTCAGGTAACAGCAGCTTAGCCAGACACTGGGCTAGTCAGTTTGCTTAGGAGTCAATCCCTCTGGACATCCTGCCTTCAAGACCTGCCAGCTGGGTGCACTGTGTTTCTTGCACTGCCCTCCAATCAGACCTTTTATAAGAAAAAGTCACTGCTACTTCATTCATTGCAGAGGTGGATCATGAACACATATTGCTTTGGTATGCTTTAGACTAAGGCTGTCCATGAAAGGTTTGCATTCTCTTGAACATGCGTTTTTTAAAATTCTGGCTATTTATTCATAGCTTCTATTATAACACCTTAGAGGAAATTTTTTTCTTTTTATTTTTTAATTCTGTCATTTTAAAGGAAAATGATCAGATGGGATTATGGCTGTGCAAACACAGTCTAGCTGCCAGTGCCTGGCAAAGTTTCACCTGGCAAATCTAAAAGATTTCTGCTTTAAAAAAAAAGAATATTTGCCATTATTGCCTCTGATTCTTTAATCTTTTCCTATGCATTCTGAAACATAATATTAGTATCTGAAGGGAGGGGAACACCCACAATTTTAGTGTAAAATCATGCTGCAGTGGAAAGGCCAGCACATTTCCTACAGATTCGTGTTATGGGAGAGTTTGGCCATTTTTCTGGACAAAAGAAGGGAGCTTGTACTTGGAATCAACTCTTAACCATGTTAAGGCTTTGAGCCTTGGTGAGTTTTCCAAGCATAGGGCATTGGCTTTCTGCAGCTTGGAATGGAGTGGTCGCTGTGCTCAGGGAGCCGTCTGGAGCCTTAAAGCTGCAGGCAAGGAGAAATGCTTAGCTCAGACTCACCATGGTCCTGACCAGTCAGACTCTACCTTAAGCCAAATCCAGACAGGCCTTGTTTCATTTCACTTGCCACGTGTTTGGAAATACTTATCCTCAGACTATGGAAGAAGTCTGACCAAAGCAACTTTATAACATAGCAGAGGGATGTGCGTGTATAAATGGGTCTGCAGCATGGATTTTACTAATGTGTTTATTTAAATAAACTCTCTTTTATGCTGGAGTACCAGAGGGTGCTACAAAAATGAGGGAAAAAGGCTAAGGGTATACATGTTACATGTCACATTAGCTGAATTGGCTTGCGTTCAAATGATGGACATTTTAATTTCTCCAGTTTATAGCTCCGTTTTAAATGTTTGTTAATACATGAAAAGCAACTGCAAATTTACACATAGAAGTCTACTAAAACTGCAGAAATAACTTACAAGAGAAAAGGGACTTGGGGAGTATCTCTCTAGCCCTTATTTTAAAGGTCAGGCCCAGGATAAACCCAATATGCACAGAAGTTGAGTGACTTTCTAAAGGTCTTGCAGGTAATTAATGGTAGAACATGACTCCATGTTAAATGCTATGTCCTCTATCACCTGAAATGGACTTGGAGGCAAAAACTTATGTCAGCTATGCTCAATGCTCGATAAAATAGTGGAACAATATTTTACAAGTGTGGGTTCCCTGAACTCAAATGTGATGTTAGATAGTGATTCTGAGTCCATTAAAACAGATTGCTTGAGTTTTTAAGGTTTGTTCTTTATTATACCAATAATTATTTTATAGAATTTTTAGAAATTACATTCTACTGAATAAATAAATAAAAATTTCTACATTTTTGATGACATTAACACATATTAAGAGGCCTGAATTTTCTTAATTGTGGACTAAAAACAAAGTACCAACTATAGGACTCAGTTTTCCACAGTCATTTGAAACTGATTTTAAAGTTTCCCTATTGCTATTGAATGTTTGTGTCCTACCCCTAAATTTATGTGTTGAAATCCTAAGTGCCAAGGTGATGGGATTAGAGGGTGTGTGTGAGCCCTTAGCAGGTGATTAGGTCATGGACCTTGGGTTTTCCAGCCTCTACAACTGTGAGAAATACATTTCTGTTGTTATAAGTCACCTAGTCTATGGTACTTTTTTATAACAGCCTGAATGGATTAAGATACCTATAGGGGTCTTATTAGGGGAGGTAATAAAATATGTAGTATTTTTCTAGGTTTAACAACCTATTGAGTGATATATAGTGTGGGCATAAATAGATTGGCTTATGCATCCAAATTAAGATGATGGTGGCCAGGAAGAAGACTGAAGTTGGGATTACTGACTGTTGATAGCCAAGATCTAACTCTAATCTTCAGGATTTAGGTCATTTCTGGTTTGGAAGGAGTGGTATTATTTATCTATGCATAAAGTGATTTTGTGTTCATAAGCAATTTCAAAACAAACAAAAAACCCACACCTGGGGATGTCTTTTAATTTGATCCCACATCACCAGGGGCAAAATAGATTTTTATTTCTAGGGTCGTTCAGGGAGAACAGGTTGACTAACAGGGTTGAAGATGTGGTCAGCCTGCCAAGTGTCCCTGGGTCCTTTGTGTACTGCTGCAATACCTTCTAGGAAGCAAACACAACATGAAAACTAACTTTCACAAATCTCCATTGCTCTGGAGATAGAATTAAGACTCTTTCTAATTTTTCTCATGACATTATGAACAGATAATTTGGGTTTTTTTTTTAAAGAAAACAATGACTTTTGAAGGAGATCGAGCTAAGCTCTGCCCTATATGCTGAAAACTCAAGCAGACCAAGAAACGTTTCGTGTTGTATCTCCCAGGGCTGCCATTACTCATTAAAAATGTCTCTGTTACGATATCTATCAAATAAAAATAGTCTTTTGATCCAGAGATGCCTATCCATTTTGTGAGGGTATATATTCTCAAAACCTTTTGAAATAAAGAGAACCACTTGTTGCAAAATGAGTATTTTTACTTGGGATAAAGGCTAAAAACAAAGCAATACATTCCATTATATCAGTGGTTTTCAAAAGTCTCTGCACTATTCATTTTCATAATTCTCAATTTTCCATAATATTTTCATAACTTCTACTGCTTCTCAAATGGGTGGAGAGGCCTATATCACAGTTTCCAAAAAAGGTGTCTGGGGAGAAGAGGTCTTTCTCCTCTTCTGATTTACACAGTATTTAGAAGCACAATTTTAGATGATTCCTCCAAAAATATTCAAGCTTTTAGAAATTTGGTTTCGTTTATTTTTTAAATTTTACTCAAAGTCACCATAACTATTACCATTTTTTTGAATAACTGCAATGTGTTTCTCATATTGTAGGTAGTAAAAATTTTCAAAGAATCACTTAAATACTGAGAGTATTGACAAACCATAATATATTATTTGGCTCAAAATGTGTCCCCATTCTGTATTATCAACCTAGATCTTAAGACTAGGAAGGGTGGAGACTTTACTGGAAATGACTCATTCAGGTTCAATTTGGAGATTTAAATTGGAAAAAAATGTATTTTCATAAGTAGCAGTATTTGTTTCAAAGAAAGATGTTGAGGTTGTATTAAGTAAACATCCAATCTATTAGTCTAGGTCTATTCTCAAAACTTTTAGGGTGTATACGGGTATGAGACATTTTTAAAGTAATTCTAATCAAGCCATTGTTCTATGCCCTGACTTAACAAGGTATAAAATAATTTTGTAGTTCAAACTGTTAAACAAACATTGTTAGTAATACTAAAACATGTTAGCAGAATAAAAGTTGTCTGGAAATACAAAGAACTGTTTCTTAAGTATAACTTTATTATTTGAGGGGAAGAAATTTAATAAAGGGTAAGGAGAATAGGATTTTGGAATTAGGCTGAGTTAAAATGCTTGCTCTAGACAATAGACAAATTACTTAACATGTTCGAGGTTTCTTAATCTACAAGTTAGGAATAATATATGCATTATAAAGAGATTACAAATAGTAACTGGAGAAAACAATCTAAGACATTGGCAAATAATAGGTGCTCAACCTTATTACTAATATTATTAAAAATCAGTGATTATTAACTGGCACTTTATAACTATTATAAAATGATCTGAATAAATTTTCAATATACATATGCTCTGGTACTTTTACAGGGGAATCTAAGTCCAGCGTGAAACTCATGTGTTTGGGGAAGTTCCTCAGATAATTCTGATGCACATTTGTGTTACGAATGACTCCTTTCATTTATTAATATTTTCAGTAGATATACTTATGGAACATCATTCGGTTGCCATTGTAGTAACCTGCTACTTTCTCCTAGTCAAGTGTACCAGTATGGTTCAAATCTCTCTGGGGCCCACATTTATCATGAATTATGTTAAATGTGTCTTTTATTTCACCCATTAGAATTTAAGGTTTGGGGAAAGACAAATGGGATGTTTTCTCAGTGTCCTTCAGCACAGTCTAGCAGAAATAAATACATGTATATGCAAAAAAGTGCCTATGACTGTTCAGTAGTTCCCCTGATTGGATCACAGAACTAAGGGAGGTCAGAATTTAGTTCTACTCAGGCTTTTTAGTTTTCTCTGCTTAAGGGCCCCTGACATTCTCCAAGTATCAAATGAAGGCATCAGGCAGGGGAATTTGTACTGTATTTAGAACCTGCTGAAATTACTGGGAAGAGTTAAATACTAGCAAGTTCTAATCAAGAAGAAATGCTTTATTCGGTAGTCATTTTGAAAGTGTTTTTTAAGAAGCCCCTAAAATACTGGATATCTGGATGGAATATTGCTAAAATATTAGGGTGTGATAATTATTCTTTTTTTAAAATTAACAAAAAAAATTCACTAGAAATAACTCAGTGTGTGAAGTGGATAAGCTTCAGACAAAGGGAAAATCAAACCTGCTAGTCAGAGATATAAAAAAAAATACAACTTCTACCTTATGTTGCCAAGGAGACTGAGTAAACAGACTTAAACAAAGAGAAGTGGCTGGCTGACAATACCGCTAATGTGGAAAATCTCTTCATTGTTGTGTGGCATGCTTCATTTCAGAAGAGCAGGAAGAGGTGGTAGGCAGAGAGGGAGAAAAACAAGAATGGAAGAGTCTTTCTTCCAAAGAGGGCCATCTGAGTTCCTGAGAGGTGAACCCAGCAGACCAGGGTCCATATCTTAGTAAATTACCTGTGAACAAAGCTGGGAAGGCCTATGCATTGTCCCACGGTTCTACTAATCCTTTAAGCCCTGTGCTTTGATAAGCTGTGCTAGGGATACTCATGGGAGATCGTTTCATCCCCACATTCAACCTATGTTTGCCTTGTGCCTCCTAGGGAGGGGTGGTGCCTGGAAGTCAGGCAAGAGGGTGAACAGCTGAGTCTTGGCCTTACGGAGGCCACCATTTAATAAGTGAATACACACAATAAGCCTAATTTGACTTTCATCTCTATTCTTTTAGAAGCATATATAATCCAACCATATATCCAAATGCAATTATTTCCGCTTCATTTGTTTCATTCTCTTGATACAGAGGAGCATTATGGATAAATGCATTGGAGTTATAAATAGTCCCAGTTCCTCAAGATGTTTACAGTGTATGATATCAAAAAATGTTCTTATTATTATAAAGTTTAGTGAGAACAAGTTGGTGTTTTTATGCCACCATATGTGCAGTATGATTACAAGCCTGTAAAACTATTCAGCAATAACTTAACAAATAAATAGTTAATGGGTATTAGTGATGGATAAGAAAACCATGTAGTATTATCTTTTCCTTCTTTTAATTTTCATCTCCAAATTTTCTATAATGTGACTGTAAGAATTTATTCATATAGAGAATTTGTAGTTTACTGATGTGAATTTGGCTTTAGATGTTTGACTTTGTGGTTAATTCTTTTACAGAGTTTGAGATGAGCACAATTAAGTTGATGTAACCAAAACATAAAATAGCTCTTCCTACATTTGAAAGTGTGTTTTCAGGGCTTTTTAAAGTGCCTTTTTAAATGTTTCTCTTCGAATCTGTCATCATGGAAGATGATTGCTTTGAAGGGGAATAAAATAGATTTTAAACCAGCTCTTATTTCATTGGAGGGTTTCCATTTAATCAGAAGGTGAATGTTAGCATCGATAGTTATACAATAAAAGCAAAAAAGAAAAAATCAGTGGATGAATGGATAAAGAAAATGATATCTTTTGGTATATATACATAATGGAATATTATTCAGCCATAAAAATGAAATCCTGTCATTTGTAGCAACATGTATGGAAATGAAGGACATTATGTTAAATGAAATAAGCCAGGCATAGGAAGACCGAATATCACATCTTCTCATTCGTATGTGGGGGCTAAAAAAGTTGATCTCATGGAGATAGAGTATAGAATGGTGGTTACCAGAGGCTGGGAAGCATAGGGAGAGAGGGAGATGAAGTGGGGTGGGTTAGTGGGTACAAAAGTATGGTTAAATGGAAGGAATAAGTTCTAGTGTTCAATAGCATAGCAGGGTGACTATAGTTAATAATAATTTATTATATATTTCAAAATAGCTAGAAGAAAGATTTGGAATGTTCTCAACACAAAGAAATGGTAAATCTTTGAGATGATAGATATCCCAATTACCCTGATTTGATCATCATACCTTTATGCCTGTATCAAAACATCACATATACCCCCAAAATATGTATAATCATTATGTATAAATTTAAAAAATTAATAAAAAAGAAAAATTAAGAGTTATTTCCAATTGCTAAGACATTAATAGATTAAAAATAGTCATTTCTCTACTTTGTTAAGGGTCAAAAATAATGCCACACTTTGTAAGAAGGCACGCAGTCAAAACTCAGTGCTCAGAGCTGGTATGTTAAATTGATAACAAACCCTTTTTCTATCAAACTGTTTCTAATTTGAGTTGTTGAACAAGCTTTTTTCTTTGTAGGATATTATAATCCTGCATCAAATAGATAACCTCTTCAGAAAGGTCATCAGAAAACATGAAGCTAAATGCTGCAAAGAGTTATTCTCTTGAACTCTCGAAAATAAAATTTTCTTATAGAAAGACATTAAAATTTACTTGTTTATTATTTCAAATTTCCCTTCAGAAAATTGTCAGTTTTAACCTACAAGATACACATTCCAAGGTAATGCCACCCTAATGCCGTGTAGTCGATGAGAATAATTGGTAAATTATCAGATCCCCCCAGCTCTCTGGAGATTAACTTCTGCCCGCATATTGGTTTCTGTTCATTTTCACAAGATTGACAGGCTCCTTAAGGCAATATTAACATCTTTGTTTGAGAGCTCATCCTGTGCAATTGTGATTTTGCATATGCTAATGAGAGAGCAATTTTATCAAAGAATGAACATTTGGGTTGAAGTGCAAGGCACTATTTAATTATAAGAACAGTATAGGATTGAGCCCTATCATTGAGTCTTCCATTCCTTCCATCTTGCCTCTTTCTAACTTGTTTCTCTTTCTGTTTCTTCCTAGACTTTGCCCCTTTTCTGCTTTTTTCTCCTTTCTCCTTCTTTCCCTGTCAACAAATGACAAAACTTTTCTTAGATGCCATTTCTCTCTGTACTTAAAACAAGAATTTTTTCCTCTTAGTTGCTGGTTAACCTCTGCAAATGTGAGAGAATGTTAACATGACAAATAATGAGGAATTAGAAATAAACTTAAATGAACAGTGTCTCTTCTTATTCCTCCCAGCCCCCTGCAGGGTGGAAATGATGACATCCTCACTATCTGCACACTCCCAGGCTGTGAGTGGGCAGGAAACCAGCTGGAGATGCAGCCCATGGCAGGGATCCACATCTTTAGCTTCTGGGAGGTCCTAGAAGCCCAAGATGCCACCCAGCTATTGGATTATCTCTTGTCATGTACATTCAAAGGGAAAATGTAAAATATTTTTCCAAAAATTTTGTACAGAGTGGATCTTCGTTACAAAAGGAGGCCAACGTGGAGTAGGGGGAAAGTATTCTGGACTGAGTGTCAGGAAACCTCAAGGCTTCAGGTTCCCTTTTGCAATTGTGCAATCCTGGTTCTGTCATTTCACCTCTCTGGAGTTTGCTTTTTACATTTGCACAGTGAGGGCCTGCAGCTGTAGAATCCCATGGTTGTATTATAGAAAATATGTGCAGAATTAAGAGAAGAATGGAAAGAGTTTGGGGATTTCTCCTTTGCCTTGGTTGACAAGCTATGTTAAGAGTAGAATATCATTGCATTCCCTAAACATGTCTATGAGGCAAGGCTTGTGCCAGAAAAGTAAGCAAAATGCCATACTTTTCTCATTGATTAGTCGAGGAAACGTGTTTATCATGAGCCCAAGAAACTTCTGCTAAAAAGATGTAGGCAATGTTTCCATGTGGTGCCCTCTCTGGCACTACCCTCGTGTCCATGTTTGTATCAGAACTGAACTGAGAGCCATAGTACAGTAATCCCAGTTTGCAAACTAGAAGAGCAATGCTGACAGACACTGGACCTGTTCTTGGTGAAATCCAACAGAAGCCACAGCACAGGTAACCACAGTGGGATGATGGCATGGCAATATTTGCATAAAAAGCCACTTTGTAACCTTGTTAAATTTCTAAAATTATAAGATACAAACATTTTTACTTGACCCCTAAAGTGAATGCTGGGTAATACTGGTTCCTCCCACTCTTAACTGAATGACATGTTGACACAGACTTAAGCATACTTCACAAACTCTGTGGAAGAAGGCAGGAGAGGAATGGAATATGCAATTACTTTTTGAGGTAGCTGACTAGGTTCCAATGGAGTTACTCTGATATGTTTTAAAGCAAATGTTCATTGGCTAAGATATGCTTTCATAAATTTAAGAATATATGATATATTTTAGGATGGATGATTAATTAAAAAAGTGTGATAGTCATGATACAGCCCCTATACATATATGTGCATTTACATGACAAAAATGTCAAAATGAATGTAAATGTCAATCCTTTTTTCAATGGCTCCCTAATGGAAGTGATCGTATCTTTATCACTCTGGAGTGTTTTATTGGCTATATTTATATTCTCATATCCTCTGTTTAAATTATTCCTTCCCTTTTGGGCACACTGTTGCTCTATAAATGGGATTAGGAGGTATTTTGGTTTGGTTTTGGTTTTTTACATCATCCAACAGTTCTTGATACTAGACCAGGCAGTCTGGGGCAAGCAAAAAAATTCTGTAAAGAAGGCTGAAGGCCTATCCCCAGATTTTGAGCTGGGCTTTCCCCAGAACACACCCTAGACCTACAGGATGCCTAGAAGCCAAAGACAATTTCTGCACCCACAGGGTTGAGAGTGCTGGGTCTGTCCCTCCAATCTGCCACCTGGGACAGCCTTTCACACCACTCTCTGGCTGCCTTCCCTTCTCTGCAGCTTGTGGGGGTAGAGTGGGGTTAGCAGGTTAGCCTGCTGCCATTTAGAACAGCAGGTGAGCCAATCCCCCAGAATCCGCAGTCTCACCTGCCCAAAAATAGGACACATAAATAAAAAAAGAAAAATAATTAAATTAAATAATATATGCACATATCTAATATGTAATATATAGTCATAATTATCAGCCTGAATCTAAATAGATGGTCACTACAATCTTTTTAGTAGTGCTTTAAAATGCATTATGAAAATTACTTTCAGACCTCAGCTCATTTTAAATGAACTCTGGTGTACTATGGTGCCTTCCTAACATTCCAGCACACTTCCATATATTTCAGAAAACCTTTCTAAATATGCCGCAGGGAAATATCTTTTAAGCAAGTTCCTCAACCTGAAGCTCTTAAGCAGATGATGACATTAGAGCCAGTATGTCCTATTCACCTGCTATCAGCTACTGGTAGAAAATTAGATGGGCCAAAATCAAGGAAACCTAAGAAATGATAATGAAACCCCTGCCAAAATTAATGGCAATTATGGAAATGAGCTCTTTACCACCCTTTCATTGACCTTTCCTTCTTTTTTTGACATTCCTCACAGGCAGCCTAGTTTATGGCAGCAACATCATCAGTGAGTACCAGAGATAGGAAAATGATTACAGAGATAGCCACGACTTCCAAGAGCACATCAGATCATGCAAAGCACATCATGCGAACACCCGCCCTGCGACAATCTAGTCTTTACTGGAGTTAATTAAAGCAATTAATTCCCTTTCCTTTCAAAGCAGTGTGATTACATAAATAGATAATTTCTCAGTCCAAACCCATAAGGCAAGAGATTTCTCTATACTTCTCTCAGTGTGTCCAAGGACCTAACTGAACTAAATTGCCCTTTTTCTTTACACGACCTTTCTGAAATTCTCAACCAGCTTTTTCTGCTTTGTCTTCCTATGTGATTGAATGGCAGAACCACCCATCTCCACATGGACACAGGACTGCAAGAGTAATTAAGCCTTTCCCACAGCAAAGGCAGACGATGCCCAAACTGTAATCCCAGCAACAGGAACAGAGAGAGGAGGGAAAGAGGATGGCGGGTGCCTACTCTGGCAGGCACTACAGTTCTCTTCCACAATTTACTGGCGTGGGTGATGCTGACGATAATTAGGCAAACAGAATGCCAAACAATTGTAGGGAAAGCTGTCAAACATTTTGTGTTATTATCCCCTGCTCAGGCTCATAATTTATCATCACAGAAAAAGCACATTTAAAAAAAAATCTCTAAAACAGTGACATTTTGTTCAAATTATAACCTTCGGCTTCCCTGACTGCTTGCAGACTGACATCTCCAATGTCGGAGGGAATGCTCAGCAATTTGTTCCCTCATTAAGCGAGCATGTCTACCGAGATGGGTTCTAGCCACTGATGGTGAGTGCCATGTGCCAAAAGCAAGAACAAAGTGCCTTTCAACACATGGGAAGCCACTTGCCTTCAGACACCAACATGAAACAAAGGCACTGAAATCCACATTTTCTTCTCAGATTTACTGAAATATTATCTTCTGCACCAAGGCTCTTACCTGTAATCTATTCTTCTCTCTCCACCCAGGACCCCATTTGCGGTTCTGGGCTTGGCTAAGGTATATTTTAAGGGCTAAAGTATATTTATCTTTTTGGTATAATATCACATTTCCTGATGATGTCCCCAATAGTTGTAATTGAACCAGAATGAAAAATGAAAGCAACACGTGTCTCAGTTTCTTTAGAATTTGGCACAGTTCTATAGATAAACTCTTATAAATTGAGAAAAGTCATACAAAGAGAACTCCTTTCAGAGATACTGAGCCAATGAAACAGATGTGAGGTGTTAATATTATTACTTTGGAGAAAACCCATTAGGTGGTCTCTAACTTAGGTTTCTGGATTGTTAAGAGTTTGAAATAAATCTTAGAGGTAATATAATCGACCTTTTCAACGAATGAGAGGAATCCTGTGTGTGATAGTCGCTGCTGATGTTCTGAGCTGGAACACTTCCATGTATGGAGAAAAAGCAGCCCTTCTATTGCAAACACCTGGCTGCTCAAAGACTTAAGATTTGGGTCTTCACTGTTTTCAACACCCCTGTCCAACACAGAGATCCACTTAACAGTGGGAGCCCCCACCCTCGAGATATTGCCTTGTTTGAAAATGCATTTCCTTCTATCCCATTGTCACAGCTATTTCCCACTCCGTCTTTGATCTGCTCCTCAATCTTTACTCCCCCCAGAGAACCTTTTCTTCTCAGGATCCTGTTACATTAGAGTTGGACAGTGATTGAGTATTGCCAGTATACCGAATTTTCATTTTCCTTGGGTAGATTTTGATTTTTAAAAACAGCCAGTAGTCTTTTTACTCAAAATATGGCAAATAATTTGTGCTAATATACAGAGTAAATGAACTTTAATTTCCCCTTGACCACGTAACTTTTATTAATCCTTTCACAAGGCATTCAATACCTCCATGTTTACTGCTGGCTACCCGGGTACCTCTCACCAGATTAAGTCCAATTTGGATGGCACTTATCATGTTTTGCCACCATCTTTCTTACTAAAATGTACATGTTTTATGTCTCATTCCTAAGAAGATTGACAGTGAACTCAGTTGGCTAATTTGAACTATAGTGTTAAGAGCTTATATCTGAATACTTTAATGTATTACAACTCAACTAACATTTATACGTTAATAGTGACTCATTTCCTTAATCCAAGAAAGTGAACAAAGGTTTGATTTCCTCTCTCTCTCCCCCTTCTCTTTCTTCCTTTCTCTTTCATTCCTTTATCCCAACAACTTGCTCATCTAACTCTGACAAGCTATTCTCAAGGGCAAGTCATAAAAGGGAACGAGGTAAGGGCTGTACAGAGCACACTGAAAACCCACATCAGCTATAGAATAAACAACTTAAAGGTCTATAGTTTGTAGAAGGCAGATCTGCGGTGTCTACTTGGAACATAAGGAACAGCTTCTTGACCAACCTCATACAATCATTTTTAACATCTTTTTGTCCCCTGGGCTTCTATCCTACTCTAATCTAGGTTGATCTGAAACAAGAGATTTAGCAGTAAAGACCAAAATAAGAGAACTGCCTTTTAGAAGTCTCCTCTCTTGCCAAAGTTGATGACAGAATACATTCAAAGACATTTAAATTAGTATCAGTTATGCCCACAGTCACCAGAGGAGAGCTAATATAAATTCAAGCTTCCAGTAAAGAGAGGATAAAATGTTATTTGGGGTTTCTTTCAACCCCAGTTGTGATATGGTCCACTGAAATACTAACCTTTCCTTTTTCAAACGAGAAAATAATTTTTTTTCAGGTTAGTTCTCCCACATGTAACCACAATCTCTGAAATAAAGTGGCTCATTTTACATATCTGAACTCCGTGAGGCAAGAAAGTGAGGCATGCAGTTTTCTCTTGCTCATAGTCAGACCTAAGAATATGTAGCAGACATTGCAAGAATTCAAAGTTTCTTTGAAGAACTTTTCATCTTGTTTCCATCCACAAATTAAAACGGGTGGAATGACTTAATGTAGCCACAGCTGGGAAGACAGTTTGGTGAAGAAACAGGAAGGGAGAGAGATGGAAGGATTCCTAGAAGTCTTTCTTTGTAATCTAAATATGTTGAGTACATGGTGAAAGTAACGGAACCAGGTCAAAATGGCCCTTGCTGTGTTTTGGGAAATCTCGACCATGAGGATCTTCTGTAGGGGAAAGGCAGGCCACCCTACTATAGTAACTGAAGGGCCAGTCTGGGACGTGCTCACTGGATGTGTGGAGATCACTTACCCACAAGTCCTTGCGGAGTGTCTCTTCCATAGGAAACTAGGGAAGCCCAGGCCATCAGTATTCTGCACACACACTAACAGCTTGTGCTTCCAGGGGCAATCATTTTTCAGCTCCTTTCAGATTCTATTTGTTGGTTATTTTTCCTTCTTGGCTGAAACAGTTTCTTCTTTGTATGAAGCAGGGGCATCAATATAACAGAAGGCATTAGAAACTACTCAATTGGGATTTTGCTGGGGTTTTACTGAGGTTGAAATTCTCATACAAAATGTGATGAAAGTTCTAGGTTGCTGTGGGTGACTTCAATCCCATGGTCTCAGTAGGCAGATTTGACCTCTTTTCAGAGATTTAGGCAATGCTCATTTTAGGCAGGAAGTGTGGTAGACCCTAAAAATGAGGCAGCTCTAAGTCAGTCCCTTAGTGAAGGAAGATCCCACCCTACTCTGGGTGTCAAGATACTATGTCTTCATTTGCCTGTAGGTGTGAATGAATTATTTAAAAAGGAAAATGTGTGAGTGAGCACTGTATAACAATGCAAGTCACAGTTTGTGCACTTCACTGTTCAATAAGTATGAACAGTTTCCTTCTCATGTCTTTCTGACTAAGACGAAGAGAAAATGATAATGGGGAGGATCTAAAAAGAGTTTCATGAGTAGCTAAGAGAAGGTCATTTTTCTACTACTCTTACCAAAACTTACAATTTTATTTTCCTTTGCATAGTGTCTACTTAATGCTTGCTCCACAAATAAGCTGTAAGCTCCATGAAAACAAGGAATATGTCTCTTCTGTTCACTATTATATTGCCAATACTTACTTCACTTTTTGGTGCAGTGCAAGAAAGGATCAGGGAGTAATTTGTCTCCTTTAAACCAATGGTTTCCATTTTTCTCCATGTAAGAAGTAGGTATGGATTTTTTCAAGGCTATGTTTTGCCCAAAGCCAGTGGTAGAATGAAGAAGATCAGCCGGTAAACATGGTCTTTGATCCATGGGAAATTCCAGCAATATCTGACTTAAATATAAAATGAGTAAAATCCTAACATTTCCAGTCTGTTTTGGTCTCTTGGTTTGTAAACCATTTTTAAGCTGTAATACAGAAACATTAACTCTGTATTTTATAAAAACAAAACATAACAGCATGCATCTATACATTCAAGAAATATTTCTTGAGTCCCTAATTTTACCTGTTCTTTATTCACAGTAAATGTGACAGACAGGTTGCTTGTAGAGCTTTCATTCTAGTAACACATATATATGGTTGGGTCTGGTGGGCATGGAGTCCAAAATTGCAGTTCTGGGCCAACTTTCTTAAACAAATGATGTGCATACTATATGAGATATTTGCTAAAATTTTTAAATCATGTTTAGTTCTCCTACCACCTCTTTCACCCATATAGGCTGCAGGAGGAACATGGGCGCACTGAATGAAGTGGCCACATAGGTACCCAGGTATCAGCACAGCTAAGGCCTTTAGCAAATGGCCCTCCTGTAATTCCCAATAAGGTAAGATATTTAAGCATTGAAATAACTTCATGATATCACCATGCTAACTCTAAAGTGGTTCCATAATGTAAACATCCCTTCAGTGAGTGATTTAAAGTCTGCACAACCTACAGAGAAGTTTCAAAAGTATAGACTGGGGAGTTGGTTGACAAGGATAATTTAAGTCATGGCTCCACTATTTGCTCATTGATTCATGAGAAAGTCACTTAACCTTTCTAAGTGTTAGTTTCATCTGTAGGGTGGCAATAATAATGACCAGCTTGTGGAGTGGTTGTGAATACAAAATAAAACAATGCAACACATCATTAGAATGGTAAATGATATATAATAGCAGCTCAGTAAGTGTTAGCTGTTACTTAACACAAATAGAGCACACATTTCATTAATGACCATTAATCACAGCAACACTCAGAGGGGAGCAGTACTGCATTATTTTTAGGTGAGAAAACTAAGGCTTAGAGGATGTCTATGGGCACGTGGGAGAATACATTTCACCTTCCTCTTGAAGTTAGATGTGGCCATGCGACTTGCTTTGATTAATGGAATGTAAGTGAGAGAGGTATGTGTTGTGTCTGAGTGGAAGCCTCTAAAAGCCATCTTCTCTTGCCTGCACCACCACAAACAGTGCTGTTTTGGAAGAAGGATTGTCCAGTATCCTGTATCCTGAAGTAAGGACAATGTAGAGCAGAGTTCCTGCTAATGATGATGGACATGCAGCATGAGTAAGAAATACATCTTTGCTGTTTTGAGCCATTGACATTTTTACAGTTATCTGTTACTGTAGCATAACCTAGCTTATCCTCACTTGCTCAATATTAAAAACTAAGATCCAGGATTCAAACTCAGGTCTTACGATAGGAAGACCATTGCCTTTTGTACTACCTTGCAGATATCCTCACTGCTTATTAGAAATAAAACACCCAGTGAATGTACACGCTTCTTCAAGAGAAAATTGACTTTTCTATTGCTCTTATCCTTGACTTGGAAAAAAATTAAAAAATTCTCCAGGCAAAGGTCAATGGAAAGGTAACTAAAAAGCTGGAGAGAGGTGGGCAGATAATAAAACTGATTGAAACGATCCATCAGTTTTGCAGAACCCTGTAGTTCTGAAAGGTTCATGACCTGAAGATTACATGGGATGGACGGAGGCCCTTATCAAAAGCCTGCAACTCTATAGCTACAAAATCAATTTTTAAATGATTTATGTGATGTTCTCTGGGACCAAAGGCAGTAATTCATTCCTTACATGGCACTCAGGGCTGCCACTTAGATGTTGAAAAATGATTAGTTTTTATTTACAGTGTGCCTCCCCTCTTACGTTACTGGAAACAAGATTTGAGAGCATGGCATTTCTATAGCACGCAATTATTTGCTCAGGGAAGTCTCAGGCAAAAAGAAAAAAAAAATCTACTAGAAGCCAAGGATCTGAACACGCACTTAAATAACCGTTGTGAAAACCTTCCAAGGCCAAATGCTTCCAATCTGTTCAGTTTGACCCACTTAACATAAAGGAGCCAAATTAATTTCCCAAGGGAAGCCATTCTTCTATAAAATCATAGTAACCACTTACTTCAACAATGAGATGATAAGGAATTTAGAATTCACATAGCTTTTGTTCCCCCAGAAGGCTGAGTTTAAAAATTTTCTAGAAATTGGTGCATATAGCTTAGTTCAATTTAAGTCGAAATATATGTGCATTTTTGAAAATTCCTATAAGGATGCCTTTTCTGGGCCACCATATGCAGGTATTTCTTTCTTTCACATCTATGGGAAGAACCGTATTCCCAGGCCACCTATTCTTCTTCTTTCCAGCCTGAGCCCAATATGTCCAACCACATCTGAGGACCAACTTCACCTAGGGCAAAGTTCACATTTTTCTCACCATCCATATCATCCTAAAACTTTTAGCCCAGGGCCTACAAAAATTTGAAAAAGAAGCTTTGTTTTTTATGCCCCTTATACCTTGTGGTCATTAAGGTTGGGGTAAAGCTCTTAAATACCAAGTAAGGAAGAGTAGGAACTATTCTCAGTCCACTGGAAAGAGATCTGCCCGTTGCGTCTGGACACTAGAATGTCAGAGACCTGTGGAGAGTGGTGCACCATGGTGTCTGCCATTTTGTCTTCTACCATTTTCTAGGACAAATTTTCCCATGGGTACAGTTAGGAGAGCCTGACTAGTCAATTTCCAACTCCATACTGGAGACTACTCATATACTCATGTACATTTTGTAATGCATCCTTCCTCTTGGATCATTGCATACTTTCCCCTTACCAGGTTAATGATGTTGGTTAAACTGCAGGTTGATGACTATGGACCACTATTTCCTGTGTCATTAAGCATGGCCATATCCCTCAAGTGGGTCATGAATGAAATTAGCACTCTGCTTCCACCCTCACCAACTGGGTTGTTTAATAAGTATGGCTAGCTCATCAGGAAATAGCTCGATCCTAAGGACATAGGTCAATATAGGTTATTTGTTGCATCCTATAGAAGTAGATGTAGAGGTAAATGATAGGGTGAAGGCTTTTCCTCCTGGTTTCAGTTTCTTATATATGGGATTCATCACTATCAGCAAACTTTGTGAAGCCCTGTTCATTAAGCTTGCTGGGCAAAAAGGTGGGCAAAATTGTTTAAATAGAGTAGAAGAAAAAAGAAGGCTCTTGTACCACCATCTATTGTGGTGAAAAAATTTCATTAACTGGAGTACAAAACAGGAAAACAAAATAACAAGGGCCTTGACGATGTATTTGCAAGACCCTGGATCCATCCTTCCCTTGAAGGAGCAAAGACTACCTTTGCTTAAGTCACCTGGATGAGTCTTGTGTCTCTGGATGACTTCAGCCACACCCTTATCATTTATAAGTAACAGAATTAAGGGATCCAGGCAAGGAAAATACATGAACTCTGATCCTAGAAACTTAGTAAGGAAATGTAGGAAATGTAGAAATGTAGTAAGTAGGCTTATTAGACATACAAATTACCAACATTTTCATTAATATTTTTCTGTCATGCCACTCTTCTGTGTGCTTTGCTTTTCTTCTTCCTGGGCCTTACAGTTACCTCTAAGTGTATCAATCCTAAGAAAGATATTAATTACTCAACACATAGTATATTATATAATTGCCCACATGCCTCAACTCAGTTGTAAGCTTTGTTAAAGCATGAAACATATATTGACTGTCTATCACAGCAGCCATTGCAGTGCCTGGTATGCAGGAGGTATCCAGTAACTCTTCATTGAATGAACAAATTAATAAGAAAAGATTATAGAATCTGTTATTTATTGAGCATTTAGTATGGATTATGGGGGGATTGTGGTAGGCATTTCGCTAATCATAATTTGAATTCTCATAACTCTACAAGGTAGATTTACTTTTCTTATAATTATAGGAGAAGAAGCATCTTCAGTGAGTTTCAGCTATGTGTCCAGCATGCAGGGAACTGTTTTTCAGTGATTCCCTTCTCTGTGACAGGGCCCTCTGCACACGTTTCTCTGTGAGTCTCCCTCGTCATGTCAGAGGATGACATGAGAGAGATTCGATAATGACAACTTGTCTTTTCTGTTGAGCACTTATCTCTTGGCTAATGGAATGGGAGGGAGATGGAAAACACAATTATTGAATTATGACAGGCATTCCCTTGCCAGTGTCCTTTGTGTGTGGGATAATGAAATATTTACAGTGGGTGCTAAAGATGAAGGTCCCTGGGCCATGCTCCAGATTCACTTATGTGGAATTCCTGAAAATGGTTCCCAGGAATCTCCATTTTTAATAATTCACTAGGTGCTTCCAATGCAAACTAAAGTTTGAGAAGCATTGAACTGGATCCAGCTGCCTCTAAATGCACACACTTGGGGCAAGAAATTTTTCATGCACTTGGATAATACAAGGAGCCAGATGGTCTATAAATGGAAGGAATGTCCCCTTAGCCAGCATTAGGGTTGCATTTGCAGCTAAGCATATGGGGAATGCCTTGGTGCCCCCCATTAATGTTAATAAGAATCATGTGGCTAATTCTCTACATGCCATGCTGAAAAGTGTTCCCTTTAGAACCAGGAGAGGCTATATTTAATCAAACCATCTGGATTCCTATGTACGTGTATAAGGGCAGAAAATAGGTCACAGTTGGTAAGCTACTTTTTGGGAATTATTCCATTGTATCAGCAAACTCCAAAGTCCTGAAAGAGCTTCTGCCCTTCTACCTTCCCCAGTGAGTGACAGCCCAAGAACTAAGAGAGGTCAGAAAAAGTCTAACATTTAAGGAGAGAGAATTTCAATAACAAGAAAACACATAAAGTAAATTATCCCCAAAACAAAGTGTGGAATACACTTGTTAAAAGCAATTAACCTCTCCAAATAACACATTCCTACTCCAAAGTAACCTCACTTGCAGTTTGCAGAACAGCAGGAAATTAAGGAGCACAATCGGAGAACATAAGGACTCCAAACATGAACTCACAATGTCCAACAGGTTTACAGGCACTCATGCTCCTATGAAAACCATGAGAATGATGGCCCTATGAGACCTGAGACCCAGGTAATCTGGTGTAAAAAAGTAGTGACCATTATCAAGGATTAGAGAACTTAACTCTATTACTGACTAGGAACTTTACTCCGTCCATCAATCTGGGTTTTTGTCTTTATCATAGAAGAGAAGTTCTAGAACTGCATGATGAATTTTAAAGCTGGAAGAGGATTTATCAGGTCTCAGTCAAGTCTTGGTGGAGGAAGCCATTGGCTATGATGGAGCACGAAGGCTCCACACAGGGATGGGTATGGTGTTCAGCAACACTTACATGTTGTTACTTTTCAATGCCATGTTGCCTTTCAGTTACTTCTCATGGGTCACTTTGACTGTTGCTGTCTTCACGGCACCAAATAACCAGAGGCATACAAAGGTGGAGGACTGAAGTCTCCCAGGATATGTGGCATGGAGGGTAAATGGCATATCTTATACTCTCTGCTTATTGGTATGTCTGACAGCCTGACAGCTCCCTCATTAATTAACATCATCCAAATCCCTAGTCTACAATGGGCAACTGTATAAAGCCTTCATGATAAATGGTCGATACATTCTCAAGCTAACACCCATGTAAGTTACACTAACCCTAAGGCATAGGGAAGGGTGTAGAACCCCCAAGAACTACTACTGCTGTGTCGATGAGACAATTTAAGAGCCCAGTTTTTTATGCCAGGATACTTTCAACTTCTGCATCTTAGGATCAGAGACCTTCCAGCTCTGGCTTCAGATTCACAGTGGTGCCAGGAGCTCTACAAAGGGGGATGGTATAGGAGGATATATTCATTTTCCATTGTATTTGTTCTATCATAACAAATTCCCACAATTTTGTGGTTCAAGACAATGCAAATTTGTTTTGTAGTTCTGTAGGTCAGATGTCTGACATGGTCCCACTAGGCTAACATCAAGGTGTTGACAGGGATGTGCTCCTTTCTGGATGTTCTAGAGGAGAATCTGTTTCCTTGTCTTTTCTACCTTCTAGAATTCACCTGCAATTCCTTGGTTCATGGTCCCTTCTTTTACCTTCAAAGCCATCAATGTTGCTTCTCTCTGCCCACTCTTACACAGTCACACCTCCCTCTGACTAGCCAGGAAAGGTACTCCTCTTTTAAGGATCCATATGATTAGCTTGGACCCACTGAAAAGTCCAGGATAATCTCCCATCTCAAGGACCTTAATTTCATCACATCTTCAGTATCCCCTTTGCCAAGTTATGTGACAGATTCATAGGTTCTGGGAATTAGGATGTGGACATCTTTGGCAGGGGCATTATTCTGCCATCTGCCATCCATGAGGTAAGAGGTGGTAAGGAGGGAGGTTTCCAGAGGCTCAAAGGATCCTAGATAAGAAGCTAGCAGCAGGAGAGAGAGTGAGACTTCAGGCTGCAGCTATCTTACCAGGATCCTTCAAGGAGTTCAGACCGCTTTCTAAAGTCCTCTCTCATCTTATCATCTTCACTGCCATCATCATCATGCTAGCCCATTCCTACCTGAATTATACCCTAATATCTCCTTATTGGTTTCCTGTGGCCCCATATCCCAAATTGCTCCTCCTAAGGCCTAATCTCCACACAGCAGCCAGTGTCATCCTTAAAAATGCAGTCATATTACATCACTTCCATGTTCAAAACTTGTTAATAACTTTCTATCCCACTTAGAAAAGACTCCAAGCCCCTCACCATGGCTGACTGAGCCCTACATGATCAGGCCCCTAACTCCTCTCTGACCACCCCTCCTCTCCCTGGGCCACTTGGCTCCAGCCACATGGCCTCCTTGCTACTTCTCAAACTCTCCAAGCCAGTTTGTGTCTTGACTCTTTTTGTACTCTGCCTGGAAGGGTCAACTCCAGATCTTTGCATGGTTTATTCCCTCCCTTCTTTCCAGGCCCAGATGAAATACCATCTACTCAGAGAACTTCTCTGACCACCCTCACTAAAATACCAACCCCTTCCTTAACTCTCTATCCCCCTAACTGGATGTATTTATTTATTTTTCACATTCCTTACCACCACCTGACACTACGTCATTCATTGATTGGTTCGTTTGTCTTCCTTATTGACTATTTGTCTCTGCCACGAGAATGTAGAAGATCCCTGAGGACAGAGAACTCCTTGGGAGTTAAGAAAAATGCTTTACACATTGGAGGTACTAAAGTAATTGTTGGGTGGATGAATTCGACATACATTTGATGAGCACCTGTTATTTGAAAGACACTGACATAACAGTGAGAAGACAGACATGGTCTGCCCTTCTTCCCCAAGTGTCCCACTGATTGACTGGTTTCCCTGCCCAGTCAACTTTTATGAATGACCACAGTTTATTTTTAATTCCCATTTCCATCTCACTGCTCTCCCCTGTTCTTATTCATTTATTCATTCATCTACTCAACACATACTTATTGAGTAATTAAGGTAGATCCATAACAGATCCCTGTCCTTGAAATAAGAACATGATTTCATTTCCAGACATAGATGAAAGCTCCTTAAAGTAATAACAGAAGCTCCTTAGGTAAACAAAGGATTTCAGTAATGTAGGAGTCAACAGACATGGCCCTGGTACCAAAAAGGAAGTCAGAGACTGTGCTGTGAGGACTGGGTCAGGTCACTGCATGTCTGCAGAACCTGCCATGTAGGTCTAGAAGGTCCTACTAGTTCACCACTGGGCAAGTCAGAACAGGCATGCGGTCTTAATTCCCAGACCAACCTGGATGGCAGTCTAGCAGGCAGTGCCTTTTTAACATTTTTCTCTTCTTGTTCACCACTGTGCTTGCAATTCTATGCTTTACCTGAGAACATATGCTAAATAAATGGTTCTAAATCAGCCTGAGCTAATTTCAGCCTTGAGCTCACTCTGATGCCATAGACTATAGCAAATCCAATTTGGAGCATTGGCACATGCCCTGTGTACACTACAAGAAGTGCTATGCAGATTTAGTTTGGACTACATGTGGTAAGATGCACACATTTCAAATACTCCTGATAATTAAGAAGTCCAAAGAGATTGCTTCCCATGAAGGGATGAGCCAGAAGAAGCTACACAAGCACACACATCCTAGTTCTTCTCACTAGTTTGGGAGGAAAACGCTTGATGCCAGGATCCTTATTTCAATGATAAGCGATATGGAAAGCCCCAGAGTACTTTATCGGATGTCCAAAATTAGATGCTATGTACTAGCTATAATAAGGGCTTTTATTATTGAAACCCAGACCTCTCTAAACTTTGAAAGTGAGGCTTAGTAATCAGTAATTAATTAAATAAAGTTGGTAAATGACACCATAGCAATTCTAGGTCAGTCTGCACATCCCCTCTTTCTTATTTAATGCCTCAGGATAGAGTGAATTCCTGATAAGTCATTCACTAAGGAGCACTTGCATATCAAAGAGGAGAAGGAGGAAAACATAGTTAATATGCCATGTCCCTTTCTTCATTTTAATTGAGATGGGCTATAAGTCTCTGTCTTGGCCAGGCAGAGCATGGAGAAGTGGCCCTACTACTTTGGGGGCCTCTGTGTCTTCCAGGGCTGCATGTCAGTGCTTATGCAGGGGACTGTGCACCTCTCCCAAACTGCAGCCTCTCTGCTCCTTTGCAAAGAAGGCATCAAGCACTGTTATTAGATCATTTCATCATATTTGCTCATTTCCTTGGCTAAATAGTCTGGAGTGAGAGGGCCACAGGAAGATGTGGAATAGCCCTCTGCATGGAAGAGCCTGGGCACTGCTGCTTTTCTAGCTGTTTGTCTCCTGTGATAACATTGACATACTTAATTTCAACCAAGGAAATCTAGGCACAACATTGTATCATATATTAGCCACACCTGTAGGTATTGATGAATCCAAATTTACTCACTGTATAAATAAGCACATAATTTGTAGGATTAAAAACAAGCTAGTAACAGCAAGACTAGGCTTCCCAGCCCAGTACTGAGGGGCAATGGAAACTGTGCTCCAAGATTTTCCAACCACAGCCAGGTGAAAAGGCATGGAATGGGGCTGTGGAAAGTGAGAATATCAGAGCAACTGTTTGACCCTTGTGTGTGGGATGGGGATGTGCATGTGCACACTTATGAAACTCTCCTGATCACCTGACCTAAGTGCTCATTAATAGACATTTTGAAAAAGACTAGATAACGATAAGTTATTATGTATGAAATGTCTGATTTCCTTAAGTACTAAGTTTGACAGTTGATATCTTTGACATTTCACTTTGACACTTCTTGTTTTATTTTTATTGTGCAGGTATATCCTCATTCTTCCAAACACACAGTTTGGCTTGTGGTTATCATTCAAATTTTTTTAGAGAAATATTTGTGAAACCATGGATAAGTCAAAAATTCATGTTATTTTCAAATATGAGTTCCATCATGGAACCAACACAGCACAGACAGCTGGAAATATCAATGAAGTGTTTGGGAAGGATGTGGCTAATGAACGCACAGTACATCAGTGGTTTGGGAAGTTCCATTCTGGTGATTTTAATCTTGAACATGACCCATGTAGGTGACCTGAAACCAAGGTGGATAATGATGAGCTGAAAGCTTTAGTGGAAGCGAATCCATCTCAACCTAGGTGTGAATTAGCAGCAAGCTTTGACATTACTATTCCAACAATATTGGACCATCTGAAACAAATCAGCAAGGTAAAGAAGCTGGATAGATGATTATCGCATGAATTAAATGAGTGTCAGAAGAGAAATAGTCTCCAAGCTTGCCTTTCTTTGCTGTCATGTCATAAAGACGAACGTTTTCTACACTGTATTGTTACATGTGATGAAAAATGGATTCTTCTTGACAATCACAAGTGTTCAGCACAATGGTTGGATAAAGATGAAGTGCTGAAACACAGTCCAACCTGAATATTCATCAAGAAAAAAACAGTTAATGGTATCTGTTTGGTGGTCCAGCTACATGCTTCATGTATCCACTACAGTTTCATGAAACCTGGTCAATTGATTACAGCAGATGTCTACTGCAACCAATTGAACAAAATGATGAGGATGCTTGTGATTAAGCAGCTGAGATTGGTCGATAGAGACAAGCCAATCTTCTTGTAAGACAATGCTTAACCACATGTCGTACAAACAATGCTGCCCAAACTACAGAGGCTGGACTTGGAAATTCTCTGTCATCCACCATATTCCCCACACCTTGCACCAACTGTCTACTACTTCTTTCAGGCTTTGGACCACTTATTTTTTTTTGTTCAGCATAATACGGAGATACAAATGACAAATGTTTAGGTTACATTTGTTGCCTTTGCCTCACCTGAGTCAGAGCTTCAGGCATGTCCCTCCCCCAGATGGTGCACACCACACCCATTAGGTGTGAATATACCCATCCCCTCCTCCCCGCTCCTACCTGCCTGACACCCAGTGAATGTTATTACTATATATGCACACAAGTGTTGATCAGTTAATATCAATTTAATGGTGAGTACATGGTTGTGCTTGTTTTTCAATTCTTGGGATACTTCACTTAGTAGAATGGGCTCCAGCTTTATCCAGCATAACACAAGAGGTGCTAGATCACCATTGTTTTTTTGTGGCTGAGTAGAACTCCATGGTATACATATACCACATTTTATTAATCCACTCATGTATTGATGGGAACTTGGGTTGTTTCCACATCTTTGCAATTGTGAATTGTGCTGCTATAAACATTCTAGTGAAGATGTCTTTTTTATAGAATGTCTTTTTTTCCTTTGGGTAGATGCTCAGTAATGGGATTGCTGGATCAAATGGTAATTCTACTTTTAGCTCTTTAAGGCATCTCCATATTGCTTTCCACAGAGGTTGTACTAGTTTGCAGTCCAACCAGCCGTGTAGGATTCCTATCTCTCTGAATCCACACCAACATGTATTGTTTTGGGACTTTGGATAAAAGCCATTGTCACTGGAGTTAAGTGATATCTCATTGTGGTTTTGATTTGCATTTTCCTGATGATTCGAGATGTAGAGCATTTTTTCATGTTTGTTGGCTATTAGTCTGTTTTCTTTTGAAAAGTTTCTGTTCATGTCCTTTGCTCACTTTTTAATGGGGTTGTTTGAGTTTTTCTTGCTGATTTTCCTAAATTCTATGTAGATTCTATTTATCAGCCCTTAATCGGATGTGTAGCATGTGAATATTTTCTCCCATTCTATAGGTTGTCTGCTTGCTCTCATGATAGTTTCCTTGGCTATGCAGAAGCTTTTTAATTTGATCAGGCCCATTTATTTATTTTTGTTGTTGCTGTGATTGCCTTTGGGGTCTTCTTCATAAATTATTTGCCTAGGCCATTATCTATAAGACTTTTTCCAACATTTTCTTCTAGAATTCTTATAGTTTCATGCCTTAGTTTAAGTCTGGTATCCACTGTCAGTTGATTTTTGTGAGAGGTGCAGATCCTGTTTCAGTCTTCTACATATGGCTATCTAATTTTCCCAGCACCATTTATTGAATAAGGGTACTTTTCCCTAGTGTATGTTTTTGTCTGCTTTGCCAAAGAGTAGATGGTTTTGTATCTGGGTTCTCAGTTCTGTTCCACTGGTCTCTGTCTCTATTCTTATGCCAGGGATATGCTGTTTTAGTTACTACAGCCTTGTAGTATAGCTTGAAGTCTGGTAAATTGATGCCTCAAAATTTGTTCTTTTTGCTTAAGATTGCTTTTGCTATATGGGGTCTTCTCTGGTTCCCTAGGAAGTGTAGAATTATTTTGTCTAGGTCTGCGAAAAATGTTGGTATTTTAATAGGGATTGCATTGAATTTGCACATCACTTTGGGTAGTATGGACATTTTAACAATGTTGATTCTGCTGACTTATGAGCATGGTATGGTTTTCCACCTGTTTACTTCCTCTGTTATTTCCTTCTTACAAAGAAAAAACATTCAATTCTCAACAAGCTGTGGAAAATACCTTTTGTGATTTCATTGCCACTCACTCTCCAGACTTCTTCACTGCTAGCATAAACAAGTTACCTGTGAGATGGCAAAACTGTGTCGATAGTTTAGGCGCATAATTTGATTAATTATACTGCTTCTTGTTTGATATATAATAAACTAAATTTTTGATTTGAAATCAAACATTTCATATTTAATGACCTGTTAATATAAGCATGTGAACAGGCTTCTATTTGTGCTATAGGACATTCAGATATGGGGATTGTTTTTATTGTCATTAGAAAACTAATTTAACTGATGATGGTAAATCAAAATGCTACATGAGTACTTCAATAATATAAATGACAAAAATGTATATATCCCTATATAAAAAGAATAGTCAGTACTTACAAAAATTCAACGTTCTCCTACATATAATCTGTCTGTTACAAATGGAGACTGGTTTATCAGAAGGTCCCTCTGTAAATGGATACGGATTGAGCTGTGTTGTGCATCACCCATTTGTTTTTTTCATTATATAAATTGAAGCTATATATAGATATAGAATTACAAGGGCACAAAGTACCTGTTTTCCACAAACAGTAGATAGATTATGAAAACATAAATTTGTTTCTGTCTCTACTGCAAAAAGTGCATCAAAGTTGAAGCATATTTAACATACAAAGATAAATCAGACAAGTGTTAAAATAATTGACAAATGGTTAAAATTTCCGATTTTACCTAATTTTAAGTGAACAGAACAGGAGTCATATGCTCATGTTTTATAATTAGAGCACTTTAAAACTGAGTTGAAGCTATTGTATTACAGTTTTTATTATCCTGGAACAAGCAACAGTAGTATAGATAGATGACTGAGGAATCTGTACATAATATTGCAGGTAAATAACTAAGGCCACGAGGTACCTATAGGACAGAGAGGCCATGAGATTCAAATCATTATTATCTGACCCCAACAGAGAACTGTTTTATGTTAAAGATCGACAGAGTTAGCTGTCAGCTTTAAGTGTCACTTAAATAAGCACGTTAGCTTTTGCAAACGAATCACTCTACCTATGGAGACAAATTTTGAGGTTAATCTCCAAAAGCAACATATTCTGCAGTGCTTAGGGTAGAGCCTGCTTTCATCCACAGTAGCAGATTTTCTGGAAGAAGCACAGGATTGAAAGTCGGAAGGCCTGGGCTCAAGGCCTCTTTCTTCTCCTTGGCCTCTATGTAAGCTGGAGTAACCCACAGTCCTCTACAGCCTGAGTTTCCCTGGAGTTAAATGAAGAAAATGATCCTGCCTGTCTAGCTTACAGGGCTTTTGTGAGAATCACATGGGATAATCATGTGCAAGGCGCTTTGTAAACTGAAAAAATACTGTAATAAGGTGTTCACCAAAGCAGTCCAGACCCTTGAGTCTGAATGCTCTGCTGGGAGGTCGGCCTGGGAGGATGCCGTGAGGGAGAGGGGCCTGCAGGACTCACTAACTTCTCTGCACGACGGCTTCATGTCAAAGGTTGAGGGCAGAATCCCCCGCGGGTGGGATCCCTGCACACACCAGACTGCAGTTGCACTCCTTGAAAGATTCACCTGCCACACCTCCCACTGTCTTTCATAAGAGTTCGTGAGCCCCAAGGATGCTCACATTCTAACCTTCAAAAAGATGTATGCAGCTAGTTGTAAAAAATCAAATATGTGAAATCTTCTGTCTAAGTTTTGCCGGTTTGATTGGCAAATTTGGCAAACATCCTGGAAAATGGCAAGTTTGGCAAATACTTAGGAAGACGGAGCTTGAGAGCTAATTATCAGCTGTTTTGCCTTAACTTCATGTTCTTTCACCTGTCACGAAGCCAGGGCAAGAAGAAGACAGAGAACCCTCAGACTTCCCGAGTAATCTCCACTGGCCTCTCTGCGGCCACATGTTCCTGCAACAGATGTCTTTATGAGGGAAGTGTTGAAGTTGTTTCAGTCTGTGGTGACTGACTGAGGAAACAAACACTGAGATTATGTTACCATTCAAATCTCTCGGGCTCAATGAGAACAATGGCAAAAATAAAAGGGCAAAACAAAAGGGCCTAAAACAGATTTGGCACAGTTTCCTCATTTCACAGAATATCTATTCCTCACGCATCGTTCTCCAGCCGGCAGAAGAAAAGTGCCCACCTCCCTGCTTCTTCACAGAAACTATGGGCTTAAAGGGCAGAGACTCTCAGGTATTAAAGCAGTCTAGTGATTTCTACTCATATAAAGGCCAGCAAATTGTGTGCTATAAATATTCAGGGAGGGTTGCAGTGAAGAAAAGTACTTCTCTGTCTTGTTTGGTGTGTTGATAGTTTCAGGAAACTATCACTTCTTTAATCTTTCGAAATGCATTTTAAAGAGGTCGTTATTTTTATTGGACATTTTTATTCTAGGCTGCAAGAATTTTTTTTATTTCTGTGCTTTGTAAAATCGATCTAGATGCTATCCAAAGTTAAAGTGATTTAGTTTATAGGATTTATTTTGGACACTGACAATGCCCAACTTACATTTTATGAGGATTTTCTGTGGAAAAAAAACCTTACCTTCTGTGGTGGTTCAACTTAGAAAGGCTACCTTGAGTCAAATGACCTAGGTTAGAAAGTCTAAATAGAAGGACAGTGAGATTATATGCATCAGCCTAAAGTTATTCAACTGAAAATAATGCCATATATGAATTAAAAACAAATGATGGAACACTGCTGCATGAACATCACAGTATAAGGTGCAAGGATAGAGGAAGAGAGTTAGTATAATAAAACTATGGCTTATGCTCATAGTAACAATAACACCTATTTGCACACTCTGGTTCTAGCACTTGCTTTGCCACTCTGTCCCTGACAAGTTACTTACCCACTCTGTGCCTCAGTTGTTTTCATTTTTAAAACAGGCACAGCAATAGTAGCTACCTCATAAGGTTATCATAAAAATTAAATAAGAGAATCACTGCAAAGTATTTAGCACAGAATTGAAATATAAATATTTAACAGATAATGGTTGAAATAAAATCAATAATACTTATCATTTGACTGCATGAATAAACAAAAAATAAGAAAAAGAAGATCAACAACAATAAAGACATACATAGCTGCTGACTATGTGCTGGGCATTGCCCTAAGGCCATAAAAGCATTACACCTAAAATGTATTTAATTCCAAATATCTATCAACTTCATAAGGTAGATATGTTATAACCCCCATTGTGCAAACAGGGAAACCAAGGCACAGAAAGGCCAAGTAATTTACCTAAATCTACATGATAGAGCTTGGATTTGGCCTGGCAATCTGCAGGTATCTCAGTACTTCCTGAAGTGATTTCTCAAATTTTTGTTTTTATAATCTTTTTACATCACTGGTTTCTATCATTGTAAAATATGCAATGATTATTTTGTAGCAGCCATGAACTCCATAGTTTATTTTACCTGTACCTCTGAAAATAAAGGCATTACAAAATGATGATGGGGAGACTAGAATAACTTTGTGTATTATCCATCCACATGTGCAAAGTGAAGTATCTAATGCCAAATTTGGAAAAGCAATACACTTCATTGTTAGGGAGTAAGTGCTGGAGGTTTAGGGCATTCTGGTCTCTCCTCCATTTTTTCTTACAAGGCACACTGATGTGGTATCTGGACCTATGACAAGTTGGCTCTTCAACTATTTTCTTTCTGTGTATCTTGCTCCTATTCTCTTACTAATGTCAGAATAAAAGAAAAGGAATGCCTACTTGACATCTGAACTCATTGAAAAACTTACAAAATTTAATCAATATTCCCTTTGCCCAGCTCTCCCCACTCCGTTATTCTGTAATAATTTACCCTAAATTTTTTTGACTTGCCTTCAAAGCCCAGATGCTTAAATATTGGTTGCTTTGGGTCATAATGGTTACTCCAGAGCCACGGAATTTTAAATTTGATCTCAAATTTTTAAGATGTGACAGCTTGATTATTTTACAAGGCCAAAACCCTGATTCAAGTCGGTAATTTTAAGAATCAAAACTGTTTTCCCATTGATGTAGACATTTTGAAATGTGTGGTCCACAGCTATTTATGAGTGGTTTACAGCTGTGGTCTCTTTGTGCCCAACATCACAGAGAGTCCAGGAGCTGATCTTTCTGGGACTGCTATTAATATCACTCTCATTTTAGACTGCTTTTCCTTCAACTAGCAATTTTCTGGCTCCCTTATACTACATTGTAGCCTCACAGCATTCAGGCAGTCACAGGGCACTTGGACAATTTAGCAATGATCTATAATACAGGTTTTTAAAACAAGTGATTTATTCAAATGCTGGTAAAAAGAAAATGGTTCTTGAATTCAAAAAGCAAATGCTAGAAACTGAAAAAGAAATGACTTAAAGTAGGATCAGGGATAGGTAACTTCTTTAATATAAGGAGAAGTGATTAATATAAATTTTGGGTATTGTGACACCTAAAACTCAATGGAACAATGCCTAATATTATTGAGGAATAAAGCAAGACCCTTTAGAGCAAATTAACTAACTTTTATTGCATGTGGACATGGTTTTGGAAGTGCTATATCTGATTTCATGTTTGATAGGACCTGACCCATCTCTTCCCAAGGGTGCACTGGAAATCCTATTTCAGTCCTTTTTTCAGGGGAAGAGTCATTATATCAGCTTTGTAAAGTACACTGGCACACACAGTAAAATCTGCTGGGGTGAAAAGTGAGTACATTCTGGTTTTTCTTTTTCTTTTTTTTTTTTTGGCTCTAACATGCCCCATGGGATGTGCAGACTTCACTGAAAACCTCTAGCTCACCAATCTCCTATTGCATGTGTTTGTTATTTAGTCTTTGACTCTCCTACATTAACATTTATTTCTTGTTTCCTTATCTATGAAATGGGGATATTAATAATAATATCACAGGATTAGTATAAGGGGTAAGTACACTCATATTTGTGAAATGTTAGGATTATGTTTGGCACAGAAAAAGTATTATAGAAATGTATGATTTAAAAAAGTTTTCCTTGCCTCTTTTCCATTCTGATTTTAAAAACTCCGATTAATATATAATTGCATCTGTATTTGGAAGACCATGTAGACCACATGATAAAGTCATGGAACCCACTTTTTCAAGACGGTAGCATCTCTGAATTGCAAGCCACGGCGAACACTGAATGCCACACTGAGGAGTCGGAAGAGAACAACAAAGAATTTAAGACCTAGTCTTTTAGATAGTGATGTAGTTTTTTAGGATTATCTCTGGATTGCAAAAGCAGACACACTGACAGTGTAAACCTGACCAAAGTGTGATTAAAATATGAATGTCTGTCATTATAAAAGAATCTAATGATAATAAAACCTGAGGAAATAGATGCTAGAAAAATAGCAGCTTATTTTTTCTTCCTTAAAAGTCCTGAAATTTAGTTTCACCATTCATAGTCACAGGATAAAACATCTGTTCTAATGGAAAAATAACAAAAACCCATTTTCTGAAAAGCCCCACAGAGAATTTTTCACATGAGTAGATGGAAATATGTATTCCATTTTTAGATAACTACTCTTTCTTGATGTAAAAAAGCTGGTGGTCAAAACACACAAATAGCCCATTTGCCTTCAATCGTGAAACTCTGATAAGCACGAAAGTTGCAATACCATTATGCTTAATTAAGTCACTCATTTATCCATTCTCGCCTTAGAAAACAGAGAGATCTCCAGGCACTACCAACGCTAAAATAAAAGATTTAATCTCTGCCTTCTGGGGTCTTGCACTTTTTTTTGGGGGGGGGGGTCTTGCACTTAGCCAGGAAGTCAAACATCAACAATTAAAATGTTATGTCATAGAGATAGATAAAGGGGTGGATTGAGGAGAGGAAGTGAATCCAGACCAACAGTTTCAGGAAAGGCTCCTAAGAAGAGGTGACACCTGCATGGTGTCTTTGAAGACCCTATACCAATAGCCAGGCAAAGATGCACATCGCAGGGAAAATGGTTTATGCAAAAGCAGAGATGGGTAAAATAACATTTCCATTTTTTTTCAGATAGAATTAATCAATTTCTACATACAGCACCTCAGCATGTGTCTGTGTTTCCGTTAGCATGAAGAGAACGAATGTTTTTATTTGTCTATATGCTCATCTCGCATGGTGGACCAATAACCTCTTAGAAGCAGACTGATCCATCTTTGTACCTCCCATTTTGTTTTTCACTTATAACTTGCCTGCATAGTTTTGATGGAACGAACGAATGAATTACAGTGATTTTCACAAGAATCACCTGCAAAATGCGTCCTTCACCAAAATACCCACTGTACCATTCATTAACAAGCAGAGCCAACCAGGGATGAGGCAGAAGAAAGCCTTTGAGCTTTTTCAAAGAATCCCATCCACAAAACATTTTTGTGGTCATGTGAAAAAAGGGACTGAGAAATGTGCTCTCAGATGGCATGGCTGGAATGAGAAATGGGAACTGTTTTTCTTTTCACATAGTTTATGAAAAGGGCAATAAGAAAAAAAAAAAAAAAGCAACAGTGTTGGTCAGCCTTCCCAGTGCTTGAGTTGAAAGGTGCTATAAACAGGGAAAGGTCTCATGGGCCAACTCTACACAGGCCCCTTGCCAAGAATAGCTACAAAGTGGCAAGTCAAACCGGCCAGGGCTTGAGCCCTGTCTCAGGACTTCCGAGTCCCAACCAGCACTTGTGAAACGTCGCTCTGAACAAGGAGCTACCTCTCCCCAGCACTTCCTAGGGCCTTGGCAAGGTCTGAGGGAGAAAGAGTTGATTTTAGACCCCCGGAAAAGGCTCTGCTGCCTTCAGCCAATTTATAAAGGGAAGCTGTAAGTCTGTGGAACTGGGAATGTCTGGAAAGAGTGAAGACCCATTATTTGAAACTGATTTCTTTTTAAAGAATTAGAACAGGAGAGCAGTGATTGTCTCAATGCCAGTTCTCAGAGGAATTTCTATAAGCTGGAATCAATGGTTAACCCATGATGGTTAATAAAGGTAAATGTTCCCCCATTCTCAGGAATAATTCTTCATCATAGTGCTTTTTGGGGCCTTGTCTTCACTTGAATTTTAAGTGCAATAAAGCTTTCCTGGATTTATCCTAATCTACTATTCAAATGTGGTGATTCACAGGAGTCTGCCTATTCTTCTAAAAAAGAGTGATAATGGTGGTTTCGCTCCTGGCTTCTGCCCCTTCAGTACAGCTCCACCAGAGAAGAGAGTAGCTCTGACAACTAAAGCAAGTGCATCAACTTTAGCCCTCTCTCCCCTTCTAATAGCAAAATAATAAAATGCAGTAAAACACTACTTTTTCTGATGTTTTCTTCTTATTCTAGGACATTTATGTTTCTTACCTAATTCAGAGGCATGCTGGGAAATATAACTATATCTAAAAGGAAAACTTTCTGGAAATCCTTAAGACTAGAGTAGTATTAAGGAATAATTTCTGATCTGGAATAAGCTCCAAAATTCAGCTTTCTCACCCCAGATACAAAACAAAATGAAAAGAACAGTTGTTACAGTTACCTAATGAAGCCTTTTTTCATAGTCAGCAGAAGGTAAAGACTACATCTTCTGTATCTGTATGTTACCCAGGACATTGAGTATCTTATTGGGAGTATGCAAAATGCTTACTGATGCTAAGGATGTCCAGTTTTAAAGTTTGCATATGTACATTTGTTCATATACTCCATACATTCAGGCACATGCAGACTAGCTAACTTCTTATTACCCAAGATTAAAAATAAAAATTAGACTGTACCTCAAGACAATTTCCTTTCACTAATTGCAATGCTGGGTGAGATGCCTCTGCTTCATTTTCACATAATTCTTTCCTGGTTAAGTCTAGTACCAAAAGAAAAACATGTCATAACCTTTGGGGGTTGGGTGGGAATACTGTTCTTGCTGAAATTAATTGCCAAGAATTTTAAAGAGGTCATCATCTTCTCTGTGGCCAGTTCTGCCCAGCAACAGAGAAAAGCTTTGAAAAGTATCTGACCCCTGGCTCCAAGGGGAACTTGAACTCTGATCCAGTATTAGCTCAAAAGATCAGACATCCTTCCCATTGGCACTCCCGTACCCCTGACTCTCAGTGAATCTTGAAGAGCCTGGAGTTAGCCTTATCATTCATTCATCTACACAGTGATGGCTCATGCTGATGCCCAATTCGTCCTGCCTCATTAAATGTTCTTCCTGGAAGGATTTGATTTTCATTAGTTTTATCTCTCACTCACCACTGCTTATCCTCAAAAAGGCCTTTACTCTTTATTAAGCCACACATTTTACTTTATTAAGTTAACTACACTACTAGTTTCCAAGACAATTTAGGAGCTACTGAGGTTGCAACACAATATCAGAACAACTGGTCCACTCAGTTATTATAAAACAAAACAATATAAAACCCAAAAACTTTAAACTTTTTTCTTTTTCTTTTTCTAATGGGAGGAAGAGGATGTGAAAGTGAAAATCTAGCAAAGCTGGTGTCCTCGGTGATTTCACAACTCCTCATCCAGCTGTACTGGTGCCATTGTAAGAGCTTGATGCTATTAATATCTTTTGAGTTTTTGATAAAACCTGAAACATAAGCCCAACAAATGGTAAAACATCTGGATCTTTGACAGGCAATAACTTATAAAAGAAAATAACAAATAGTTATTTGGAGAATGCTAAGACCCAGATGGTTCATCAGGGACCACTTTAAAGGTGTTTGTTCAGAGTGTCCCTGTCTAAAACACCTACGTAATGCCATCAGCTGCCAATAACAATGAGGAAGATTTACACTTCCCCAACACTCTGTCTTTGTGACAGCCTGCTCCAAAATCATAAAAGAAAACAAAAACAAAGGCAAAGCACAAAGAGGAAAAAAGAATGTGGCTTCATTTTCTCTTGCACTCAGTCCTTGAAAACATCAGAGACAGATTTCCCATGCTCTTTATCTGGGCTTCACTTCAGCTGTCCTTTGTGCCACATACAAAACAACTCCCTAGAAGAATGTGAATGCCCACCCTATCCTTGACAGCTTTCCTAACAATGGACAGTGAAAAGATTAAAATAGAGTCAGACTTTCAATGACAAGGGAGGCTTTGAGGATAGAGAGCTGTGATCAGGCAGGAGAAAAATAATTGGAATAGTCAGTGGTTTGGCATATCTATCTACCAACAACCACTACCCCCCTTTTTTTTCTGAAAAGCAAAGCTCTATTTTGGCAGAGTCCAGGAAAAACAAGCTTGTAATTGTTAATGTAGTTTTAGTGGTTTAGAAGAGGCAGTGGTCTTGACCATATTACAGAATAACTCTGCAAATATAGCCCAGACCCATATATATATATATATATATATATACACACACATATATATATACATATATATATATACACACATACATATATATATAATTGAAAGCTTTTGGGAAAAAAATTTTCCCTTACGCTGTTTCTCCTTTTTTTTTTTTGCCTTTTTTTTTTCTCTAAATGGGTAAGTGTAATTTGCTACCTCAATCTCCATTCCCATGAAGTCTGGCTTGTGAACGTCAGCCTTGCAGACAACTGCTCACCAAGGGTAAGTGCTGCTTCGTGCAATAGAGCAGTAGAAGATAGGTACTGCCTCTTCTTCAGGGGGCAAAAGGGCCTGATGATCCCTGTACTCCCAGACATGAGCAAGCCTTGTGCTCATCCGGATGGTGTCTGGGCAAGCTCTGGGCCTTCCATAGTTCTCACTGTCCTGCATTTTGATACTCTAGTTTTATAACCAGAGAATGTTGGGCTCAGGAACATGATTATAAGCCGTATAATCCATAGATTACAACCTCTCACAAAATCATCTTTGAGAAATGGTCAACCAGACTCCAGGAACAGAGAGATGGCAGCATTTTTTCCTTCACAAAAGATTTATTAAATCCCTGATAACAACCCTGTGAATTGGGTATTATTGTCCCCATTTTACAGAGGAGGAAATGGAACCTCAAGAAGTTTACAGTTAGTGAGAAAGACAGGATCTTGAACCCAGGTCTGATTCCAAAGTTTTTATTGTTTTAACCACTGCAATATACATCTGACAGGCATCCTCTCTAATTTTTTCAAAACTGTAAGACAAGGGTCCTCTGTAATGGCAGATCAGTGTCTTCAGGAGTACTGTGTAAAAGAAAATAGCATTATAGACCATGAGGCTGGTTGGGGAGCCAATTTCTAGTGTGTTTTGTTTTGTTTTGTTTGTAAGATAGATCCCCTGTTCTTTCACATTCTCTCTCTTTCCAATAAAATATAATAAAAATTAAGCTTTGTCTGTATCACGCCACCAGTGCGAAGTGTGGTTTGCCCAAGCCTAGGGAAGAGCAGTGGTGGAGTGGCCCACCATCACTGAACACAAGGGGAGCTGCATTGTTTACACATGAGATAATGTGGCTTTTCTCCTCAACATTGTGTGCCAAGTTAAATAATCACTTTCTTGGTTAAACAAAGTACTTTATTTTGCTCATATTTGGTAAGGGCTTTACAGCGTTATTGGTTTTGTTCATTTCACTAGACATTGATAATGTGGTTTTTACGTTAAAATAACTTGTTAATTAATTGAGCTAGAAATGAGTATCCATCACACTGTTTCCTACAACAAAACAAAGAAGAGAATATATTATGGATGGAATTTTTAACTTTTCATTTTTTTTCTTTCATAGTGTTTAATAGTGGAATATTTTGCTTAATGTTCCTTGCACGATCTTCTGATTGAAGAACAACTGCCAAGGCAATGTTTGAAACAGGAGGAAAATATTAGAACCAGGAGAAGTGCTCCCTAAGAGCCAGAGTTCGAAACTCTGGGCTAATTCTCTGTACTGTTCACTGCTTAATACCCAGTGCCTAGAACAGTATTTAGTGCATCATGGGTAATAGTATACCATAGATGTCTGTTCAATGAATGAATGGAATTCCCTACTGTGGATTCGTGATAGAATTTTCATCTAAAACACAACTAAATAGACCCCTGGAGAATTGTTCCTAAGGCTTCACACACGTGATATGAAACTTAAAAATCAATTTCTTACCTGCTTTGTTTTTATTTAAAAGGATCCCATTTTAGGAAAGCTGATCATTTTTCGTTAAAAAATCTGAAACGGAGGTGAGTGTTTTACAATAGCCTTCAAAGGGAATGTGTGCTCAGCTGAAGGAAAAGGGAAATGACAGGAATTCTACCAGGGAAGATCTGGCTTCAGCGCGACCTCATTAGTGTGAGATTTTCTTGTTGACCATGAATTGGCCAAAATTCTCCCCAGCCCCTGCCGCCCTCACCTCCACTTCTGCCTCAGCTGAAACGCTTGGGCTGAGGATAACTTCACAGTGAGAGTAACTCATGTGCTTTGACAGAGCGGGCTCATCCTGGTTATCAACTGTGCGTTATCTCTCCCAATTCTGTGTTCAGTGACTTCATGAAATCATCCAGGTAGTACTTACATCATGGGGACAGGCGAATGCTACAGATTGGAATTTTTCCTTGGGAGAGGGGTTGACGAGCTAGTTTACCAGTACGACATTGGGTAAAAGTCCACACACACATTTTTCCCCCCACAGAACCTTTAAAAGTACTTTACTTTTAAGATTTACTTCTAAAGAAGTACTTTACTTCACAGTGATCGTATCTTTTGACTGGAAACATTATTACATGTTCTATTAGTTTCAGAGCTAAACATTATGCTTAAACACAATGACTGATTCTTTTTTTTGTCACTCAACATGTTATAAAATTTTTAAGCGCTATCATTTTTCACTTTTGGAGAAAGTATAGGCATATAAACTACTAAAGAATAAAAAAGTAGGTGGATTACTCAAATCCTAGTTTTCAAAAAGATAATTTGCTTTGATAAGAATCTGTGGAAACATTGTTGAACTCTTTGTCAGAGGGTTCCTGGTTAGAAAATTTGTCAGTGCAGTTTATATTACAATGAAGGGACACACATTTCCCTTTTCACTACACAAACACAATTTCACACTCGGAGTTGTGAGGGGATCTAGAATGACCTTCAACCACTTTTCTGCCAGCTTGTTTTGAAGCCCTTAATGCCTCATTTTGTAGCCTATCTTTGGAATTGAGCTACTGTCTCCAGACAATCCCATTAAAAGACACAAGGGTTCCCTAGAAAGGTAACATGGGAATGAAAGATTAGCAAAAACAGAAAAAGATTAGCAGGAAGGGGCTGGGCATGACAAAGGAGGATAGAAGACAAACATTGTTTTGGTAGGAGGTTGGAGCTAGGGGAAGTCCTGAGCAAGTGTTGTACTGAAGAGATAAGAGTCTGTAACAGCGAATTTGGGGCGATTTAAGGCGACTTTGAGGGAATTTGAGGGAAGAATTTTTGCCCACTGTTTGACCTCAAGTTCGACTGCTGGCTGGACGATGGGCTCCACTGCATCAAGAAGGCTGTATCCTCTCCTTCACTCTGTCTTGCAAGGGGCATGGCTCAGAATAAAGCGAATGAATAGGGAATGTGGGATCAAAAGCAACAAACTGCAGCTTTTAAAAAAAGTTTTTCTTTGTTTTTATCTTAGTTTAGTACAGGGGTGGGGAGCCTTTTCATAGTGGAAGGCCACATGAATTTAGCTGTAATCAAATAAGACTGCATTCAAGAAACTCAAATTAGACACACTTAAAAATGCATATTATTTTGTAAAAATCTAACTATATGTACTTAATAGTTTCAAAAATGAAAACTATGTTAATTTTAAAGTTAACTAACCTTTTAATGACTTTGTCGTGTCTGCTTTTTGTTGGAAAGCATTTGAATATTTGGTTACAGCGTGGAGGACCACAGTTTCAGTTGATCCTCCAGATGGGTATCAGTCATTTATGAGCTTAAGGGCATATTGATTTGGGTTAGGTAGGAAAATGCAGATTTGCAGCCATAAGTGGTTGAAAAGCGAGAAAGCCTTTTTTAGGCATGTTGCTAAAGGAGTGGGTATTCTACTACATTTTTCTGTATTTTAATTGGGTCTTTCTTAGCATTAAACAATGACTTTAAAATGTCATCTACTGAGAGCTCAATCAATTCCATCTGTAGTTCTCTAGGTGTGTTGGTGATATCAACTAGGTGAGGCTGAAATGCGAACTTGAGTGTGATGTCATGATTCTGAAAGTCAGTGAACCTTTCATTGTATTCCCTATTAATAGATCTATAACAGCTGTGTATTCTTCAAATGATTTGCATGTATCATCCTGCTCATCAACGACCTTTGCTAACTGGGGAAGATGTTCATTTGAATTTTTTTTTTTGAAGAAGTGTTTTGAAAAATGATGGCTTTTTTCAAAATGTTGCCACATATCATACAAAGACTTAGTTTTACCTTGCAAAGAAATATTCCAGTCATTTTGATTTGATGTGATATCACACAGAAATGCTTCATTCCTATAGAAATATTCTTCCCATAATTCACATTGCTGTTTCTGTTCTTCATAAAATTTAACTATATGTTCTTACAGAGATAAAATTTTGGCTAACACCTGTCCCTGTGATAGTCAACGCACTTTAGAATGATATGGCAAATCCACACTGAATTTCTCATGGTTCATCTTTAGCATGTTATGAAACTGCATGATTACGTGTTGCATTTGCAGGAATACAGTTAACAATATTTATAACTTGTTTCAAAGTGTCGCTTAAAATAGTTGCTTTAGCACATTTTGTTGATGTAAGATACAATGGAAAGAAATGAGAGCATCTGGATCTGTTAACAATTTTTTATTTGTGCAATAAAACTTTCATGTTTTTCTGTCATGGAAGGTGCACTGTCTGTACATACTTTCATTGAATTTACCAAATTCAGCCCAACCTCATGACTTTTATCTTGAAGGCTGTTGAAGATATCTATCTGTTCCCTGCGTTATGTTCACAAGAGTGCCCAAAGCAGGTAACTTTCTGTAACAAAGAAAATCTTCTGTTATGATCTGAATGAAGTATAAAACCTGTGCTGAGTCAGTAGTATCAGTTGATTCATCCAAAGCGACTGAATAATGTATATTTTCTTTTTGAAGTATTGCATGAAGTTGTTCTGTTAAGTTAAAGGCTAATTAATGCTGCTGATCAGTTATGGTTCTCCTTGAAAGAGGCAGTTGTTTGTACTTTGAAATGTTATCGGGGTCTAAGCATCCTACAACTTCGACAATGTGTTGTTTCACAATTTCTACATCACTGAATGGCTGCCCTTTTTTCCCAAGTATATAAGCTACTTTATAAGTTGCTTCAGTAGAATTATTTCCAGGTCTTATTTCTACTTGAGAAAACTGTCTTTGCTTTTGCTTTTCATCTTTGAACTTCTGCAATGTAACCTTTTGTGCCTCTTCCTATAATTTAAAATATTTGTGGTCCTCATGAGAGTTATGATGCTGATGAACATTGAATTTCTTCAATGTTGATATTGCAGTATCACAAAGCAAGCAGATCGTCTTATCTTTAGCAGAAACAAAATAATATTACAATTCCCAATCCTCATTAAAAAACCTGTTTTCTTCCTTCAGCTTTCTCTTGGTCTTCTTTGACATGATGGACTGTTAAGCAGACAGAATTAAAAAATACTGTCGAGCTGTGCAACTATTCACAAATTCCACTTCAAACAGAAACACAGTGCACCATTTTCAAAAGCTGGCAACAGACTGGCGTACTCGACCCCCATAAACTCTGGCCAACCAGCCTCGTGCAGTAGTGGCGCCAGTCAGGCGGGGGAAGTTAGAACTAACTCATCAGTGTAGCAGCTGTCAATTTACACCTTATGGCTTACTAATGTTCTAATTGTGCCAGTCATCTGGGAGGATTATTTCACTGAAACTTCTTTTATTCTTTGGTATTTTAAATACACTCATTTTAAAAAATACAATAAAAATACAAAAGATGAACAAAAATCTATTAATAAAAATAAAAGGATTTGTTCTATAAAATTTGGATTCAGTCAGAAAGTCATGCTTGAGGATCTAGAAGGCCACAGGTTTCCCACCCTTGGTTTAATAATTTTAGGAAAATTTTACATTTTCTATTTGACTCACGTCAGATAGATTCTCACAAAGCATGGAGATAACATTAGATTTTAAACGTCATGTTCTTTGTACAACAATGACTCCATGCCCTTCTATAGATGAGAAAGCCAAGCAGGTGAATTATCAAAGGGAAAGACTGGCAGAGTCGGGGCCAGATTTATAATAACATATTTCCCGAGAGACATTGCTGCTTTCACATTCTCTAGTTTAACTGTCCATATGAATCTTTGTTAGAAGCTCAAAAATAAGAGAATTACAGCAAAGGGAAATTGGATTTCTCAAAAACAATGATGCCTTTTTTTGATCCCAGAAAACAAAAAATATTTTAGCTACAAGAGGTAATTTTATGTGTTCGTCAGCAGGATTTGAAGGGCTCTAAAGATCCCATTACTGTAGCTAATAATGAATAATGACAACTTTTCCTCCTTTTTTTCTTAGATATGTTGAAGTCCTATATGGAGTTTTCAGTCCATATAGGTATCTCTCTGTTTTCACTTTTGATACACACGCAGTATTAAAAAACAGTTTCAAGCAACTTGGTTAAACTCAAATTGATTCCCCTGGCAACTCTGATGAAGAAGGATCTAACTAGAAACTTCCCCCCTGGTTTATGCCTGTGACAAAAATGTACAATCAGTGGGCATAACTTCTAGACACGCAAATTCAATATAATCTATAGCAGGCAAAGTTTATGTCAACTAAACATCATGATTGGAATTATAGCATCAAGTAATGATAGCACACTCTAATTTTATTTATAGGGAAACTGGATGTAGGCAACTTCTTTCAGTCTGTTTATCCACTGTCTTTCCAATAAGACCCTTCTTCTTCCCAGTCATGAAGAAACCTTGTGTCCTTGATTATTAGAAGTGTTTTCTCAACCAGCTTGCCAGCCTCTTATGTAAAGCCACAGATGAATATAGGGAAGCCATGTCCACAGTGTTAAATCAGTGACTTCAAGAGTTTATAAAAAGATACTCGTATGATTCCATGGCTTTATGTCTGAGTTTCTCACTATTTTCAATACATTTTTTTAAAAAATGAAAGCAGTAGGACAGTAAGATTCTCTGTTCAAATTCTAAGTTACATAGATACCAAGTGGGGATCCCTTGATAAAACCCAGGGCTCCAAAGGCAAGATATCACCCACTCCCATTTGTATAGTAGATGAGTCACTGGGATAGTTTTTCTAAAAGAGGCAGGAGCTATGGAAAGAGAGTACACTTCTATAAATGGCACAATGGGAATTTGCATTGTGAAAATACCTCACGGGCAACACAGCCCACCTGCCAGTTCGGAGAAATATCACTTCAATCACCTCTGAAAGAACCAAATGACTGCAAATATGTAAATAATGATTTCCCACGTCCCTCAAACACTCCACATTATTTTATATTTATGTATTTATCCACTGGATTTTCCAGTTAATGTAAACTTTTAAATAATCATATTTTCATAAGATGAGCTAATAGATTCACTCAATTTTTACTGTGAGGTTGACGTCACTCAGTCACAATAATACCCTGATTATTGGAAAAGTCATCTTTATCACTTTCACCCCCCACCAGCTCATTTTTAAATCCTTACGAGTTCAAATTATTATTATAATAATATTGAAAACACCTTTGCAACCAACAGAGGTATGTCACAGATCTAACATCATAGTCACTTCTAGCACCGCACAGTTAGCTCTCTAGGTATTTATTTATTTTTAGTCTTTACATTTACATGGTGAGTTAAATAGAAACCACATAAAGAGTTTTACACGCAGTTCAGTGGAAAGAAATTAAGAAAAGGTGGAGGAAAAACTAAGCCTGAGAACAATATACAGGTTTTCTCTCTCTGTGACATATGTACTCCCATTAGGGCATTGACAAAAGAAAATATATTTTTCAACTGTCCTACCCGTGATGCTAACATACACTAGAGGAACCTTGAAAATCCTACTGCAGTCAATAGCTTACTGCTGACAAGTCAGACTATCGATTCATCCTTTATCTTGTTGTTATGTCCTCTGTATCATAATTTGATGGCTGTTTGGAGGGTTAGACAATAAAACCGCCAAACAAGCAGGGACTGCCACATGGAGCTTTGGGCTTGTCTCCGGTGTCTAAGCTGGATTTGGAGTCATGCTGCTATGGAACAGCTGCTTCCAGGGATACCCCTCTAGAGGAGACCTCTATTTGGCCACTGGCCAGGATTTCCATGATTCTCCATCATGGGGACAAATCTATCCCAGGAAAGCTCATTTCAGAATATAATACGGTGTGGATTAAAGACCTAAAGGAGAGGAGTGTGCCCGGAGGAGTGATTGTGATCTTTTAAATCAATAAAACCTTGGAACCTTTGACAATTGACCAGAAGATAATGGTTCCCTTCTCAACAAACACACCACTGTACTTTTTGATTTGTTTTTTGTTAAGTCATTCTGAGCAAAGAGGGCCGCTGGACCAGGGGATTTAAGACTTTGAATAGCGCTAACAGCATACAACAAGAAACTTCTGTTATCTTGCCTATTATCTTACCAAACTCTGTAATAAGAGCATCTGTTCCCTTCATCTAGTGGACCTTCAGGTAGGGCAGAGAGAACAGACATTGGAAATTGATTTCAACTGACTACAAGAGACCATAAATCATGTAAGAGGAGGGCCTATGTACCTTTCCATCTTAGTTTTGGGTTACTTGTCCCTCATTTTATTTTGGGGGCCTTCTTTCCTTTCTTTGAGTAGATCATTTATGTTTTTTCCTGCCACAAAATCTTTGCACATCTTGTTTCTTCTGCCTGGAGTACTTTCCTACTGTTCATTTGCCTGACCACCTGACCTAAATCAGGCCCCTTATTCAATCTCTTATAGACCCTTTTAATTTTTTGTAGCATTTTCTCACAATCTACACTTACACTGTGGTTTGTTTGAAAGCCTCAAAAAGGCAGGAAATATGAATGATAACATAAAGCAGTAGCTAAATAAATATTTGTTATATCAAAATTATTTTAAATAAATAGCAGATGAATGAATAGAGGCTGGAAAAAAAATTGACAGCCATAACTCTGCATTTGAAATAAAGTTGTGCTGATACTATTGTGTTCAGTTAAGTAAACCTTAAACTTGGAGTTTTAGTGTTTACATACAAGTTAGTAGAAGTTTCAATCATTCATATTTTATAATCACAACTTTTCTCAGTAAGAGAATTTCCTCTAGGTGAAATTTAAACATTGCTATCTTCTCTTGATATAAAAAAAACTTAATATCTAGCTTTAAATGGCTTTGTAAGTGCAAGAAAAATCACTCTATTGATGCTAAGCGAAGAGCAGAGAAAGCAATTCTATTAAGCTTTTGACCTAGTTTCTCCCTGGTTACTTCAAGGCAATTGAAAAGTCTTCAATTAGGTACAATTTGTGAGTGACTGTTTCACTGCTATTAACTGCTGTTAACTCAGAGGCACATAGAAGTAGTAGGTTCTCAGACTTATGTTATATTCATTAACATAATTTCTGTCATCAAAAAAGTGGCCAAACTCTTAACAGTATTGAGTCAATTATAAAGCAGAGTGTCAGTATTAGTTGTAAAACAGTATAAATACTGTTATTTTAGAAACAGTATTGATTGGCATAAAGATCAAGGCATTTTTGATGATTACATGAAGGTTTATGTAGTAGTAGCTTTAGTAAGTTTTGAGTATAGGAAGTGTTGGGATCCAGAGAATTCATGGCAACTTGTTTACAGTTTTAAATAAAGCACAGAATGGTCAGAAGGAAATTCACTAGAATTTACTTATTCACTTCAAACTACAGTGAGATATTTTTATGGTCAAAATTGGAAAGGAGATTATTTATGCATACATTTGACCAGCAATTCTACTTCTAAGAGTTTATCTTACAGATGAAGATTCAAAAGTACATAAAGATTCTTGATACAGCATCACTTGTTAAAAAAAAAAGTTGGAAACTACTTAAATGTCCATCAATATGGGATTTTTCCCCCTGACATATTGTTTGCTATCCATCAGAAATTGTTTGAAAGCACTTTCCACAAAAAAACTGAACTAGTCTTCATAAAAAAAACAATCTTTAGTTATTATTCCCACTTTAACAATGAGGTGCCCTTCCTACCTATAGAATTTGTTATGGCCCTTGGGTTTTGGCTAGATACCTAATAATTTACTCAGTTTTGCAAGGAAATAAGGAATGGGCCTCAATTCACTCTCTTTAATACATTTAGTCAGATCTGATTTGCAGTGTACATTAGCACTCCCTCGGTAGCAACTGAAAGATACTAAAAATGGTTCTAGAAAAAAAATATGCTAGAAAGTGCTTCAGGTATTTTTTTCCTTAACTAGGAGAGCCCAAGGGCAGAATAACTGGGTCTCAAAATTTCTAGGAATGACATATCCTGAAATAAGCAGATGTTGCTGCCCAGCAGAATATAAAGGATTCATTATTTAATGTACAAAATTCAGACTGTTGCTTTAAGGCAAGCAAAAAAAAAAAAAAAAAAAAAGTCAAAATTTGCCCATATATAGAATGCTAAAAAGACTTTTAAGAAATAAAGTAAGTCCTAGGGAACTGAGCAAAATTGAAGATCCAAAAGCAAAATTTTCACTTTTTTTATTTGTAATATAATTTATAGTACAATTTTCCTAAATCTTACTTATGATTATTTTTATTTCCCTTTTTACAAAATAAAACAAAATTAAAGACAGAACTCTGCTAAGATTTTAAATGTAAATAAAAAAACAAAATCACTTTAATTAATTATATTTGTTGTCATGGTAGATAGCTCCATGTAATACTTTATATTTATTCCTATTGTATTTCATTATTTAATTTTGACTCATTTCCTGTGGCAAATGTTTGTTAATGCTGAAATTGCCATGTACTGTCTTTGCTCCATCTCTTTCCTTTATATCATCATCAAGTTCATTAATCACCCTATATTTTCAACCATGTGGTTGACAAAGCCCTGGACAGACCTAGCCAGAGACTGTTCTATGCCTCTCCACTAGAAACTCCCTCTAGGGCCAAGGTGACATCAAGACACACACTTTGGTATGGTTGTTACTTAACAGTTGCATGATCCAGCCCTCCTTGACCCGTATTTCTCCATCTTGGTCACTTCACTGTTATGAAAAGATTTTCTTAAATGTCTTGCTGAACTGAAGGCACATGATACTCATAGTATTCTCCTGGTCTTACACTAGGAACCGTGTCCAAAGACACAGAAATAGAAAGAGGATTCCTTGCGGGCAGACATTATATCCTATTCATCCCTTAATTCTCAGTTTCAGAACTACTGACTGCATTACATATAAATACATGCTCAATAATAAATACATAATACACAAATACATGTTCAATAATTGTTTATTGGGAAAGTCTCACATTTTTGCAAAAGTTGTTTTGCAGCCTTAACTATGCTACTTTCTTGCTGTGTGACTCTGGACACATTTCTTAGACTCTAAGAACCTGAGTTCTAAATCTGAAACAAAAAAGTGCCAAAAAGTTCTAAGAGCTCTTTCAGGTATAAAATTCTACCTAGATTGACCATTTCCTACCTTGTAACAAAGTGGGATGGTGACCCATTTTTCTATGTCTATGTAGTTTTCTGCAAGAAATATAAAATATATTTTTTCAGTATGTCAATACATCCTGAGATAAAAATGTCATACAGTCTCCACTCTGCATAAAGCAAATATTTCATCATACATCTAAAGACCTAATCTTCTTGATACAAATCATCTGTAAGTTTGGAAAAATAATACAATTGGATTTTTCATCTAGCTGTTTACCATATATAAACTCAGAAATCCTAAAACACATTACTGGAAGTACAATGATTTTAGCACTGGTAGATGAACAATTGCAAGGAATGAATGCATCTCAGCTTCAGTGCAAAAGGAGGGGCTGCTATTTTAAAACGTTAAACTGAAAAATTCTCTACACAACTAAGAGAAAGATGTATGATTTAAATTTCAGTTGCAATACAGGCTGAAAGAATCATGAAATACATGTTCTAAAAAAACCCCAGTGTCCCTCTGTTTACTGCAGCTAATTAGTGTGTGGGTGATAAAAATGGGGCCACACATCACACACAAATTGGCTATTTGTCCAGCAAACTACTTTCACTTGGGTTCCTACTAGGACTCACACTGATTTCTTGGCTATTTTCTTCCCTTAAACGGATTTGGTCATAGGATTGGAAAACTGGGTATAGCGTGTTTTTAAAAGCTAACAATGTGGTTTATAGAAGAGAATCTTTCCGTTTTCATATAAAAACAGCAATTTGCTAAGGGATTGGGGAGAGAGGACAAGACACACAAGGTACAAATGGAGGTGTTAATTTTAGGGGAAAAAATATATAACACAATATTCAACATTTTGCTGTTGACCCCCAAGCTGATGAATTCATTTAATCTTTTTAGATTAGTTCCAGAGAAGTCCTACTACTTACTCTATTTTGAAAGAAATTAGAAGGTTATGGTTTCAACATTGTGTTCAGCATTGGCTAACTTATAAAATGGTAATAATGTACTTGCTCTGGAGTACTGTTGTAAGGATGATGTGAGACATCACAGGAAAGCATGCAGAAAACACATGAATTTTAAGTGTAATTGTATAGTAGTATTACTGATGGTTAAATAAAACAGACGGCCCTTAGAACACAAAAATATTTCTCGAGAACACACAGAATAAATAATTTAGATGTCCATGGCGCATATTCAGTTAGTCCACACTCTGCACCTGGCCTTATCACTCCTCCTGCCTCTCCTGCTGTCCCCACCCCACCCCTTCACCCCCTACTCCCCAGTCATCCCCCTTCACTGGCCACATGTAAGGAGTAAAGACAGTGGCAGGGGACCTGGATCCACTTGGGGAAGAAGTGTCGGCTACTCAATGACAAAGGAAAACACAAAGTTCCAGACTCCTGATTCTCCAGCAAAGCAGTTATACTCGGGGCACTTCTCACCAAGTGACCTGGATTTGAGGCTGGCAAGCATTGCACAACCCACCTGTCTGGGCAGCAGAGCCATGTGAGGTTGTTGTCCTGCACCTACCCGCTAATGTCTCTGTGGCTCTGTGTCACAGACAATTTGTTTCTACATCTTCTGCCATCAGGATCCCAGAAAAGATGTCCACACTCATTATCCGTGAAAGCGGCTGATTGCCTAAGTGATTTGCCTGCTTTCTACAAGCTGGAGGAAAACTTATTAAAGATACGTTTGGTCCCAAGATTGCACTGTCAACAGTCAGGCTTTTCTCCTTTCTTTATCTCTCTTTTGTTCATTCTCTAATAAAAATGTGGATCAACTCATCCTCTGCTTGGATTGTTCATCTGGAATTCAGAGAGCCCTGGAAGATCTGCTAATTCTGTTCTGGAACTGGATGTGATATGAAGAAGGGAAAGGAGATTTTAAAAACGTGATAAATCGCTGGCTCAATTCTTATGAAGAGGTGCTGCAGAGGTGGTTTGGAAACATTTGGATTTGTGAGGGTGATGATCCGCACTCTCATATTGGGGACTGGGTTGACATCGTCCCTCGCCTTCAATTCCATTGCTCTATCCTGCCCCTGTGACAGCTTTTCATCTGCTTCTGCAAGTGGAAATGCAGTTGGGTAGAAGAGGGTTTTAGCGTTGTGAGCCCTGGGCCTTATTCTATGTTTATGAGAAAAATAGAGTGATTTGCCAAGAAGTAGACCTCTCTCTATATTAACCCGTTTGGGGCAGTGTTGACAAAATAGTGGCCTAATATCCAGAAGAACTCCCATATGAGACTCCTGAGCCTCCTGAACTTGTGCATGCCAGGCACGTGGATACCTCCACCACAATCTCAGCCTTTAAGAAAGGCAGTGAGCGTACAGCACCACTACTTCCAAAGGAGAAAGCATAACACCTACTTCTTGCTTTGGTAGCAAACATAAAATAACAAGATGGACTTGGTTTTAAATTCCTCACGAGCCAATTGTTCTCTAAGTGAAATCTAGGACCCTTAAGTTCCTCTAGGATAAGCTAAGCATATACTAAGTATCTGCTAAGACTGTATCATTCTATCCTCAGAGCAATCCTATGAAGGCAGTATTGTTAATATACCGATTTTATAGATGAGAAAACAGGTTTCGAGAGGTCACATCCCTAACACAAGGTTATGCAACTAGTAAATTGTGGGGCCAGAATTTGTATCCAGCTCTGGATGATTTCAGAGTCCCTGTGCTTCACTGCTTTAGAAATTTGGGTGCTTGAAATCTCAAATATTCCATTCCATAGAAAAGACATTCTACATTTCCTAGGCTGGCCCATGATAACAAAGCACTATTTAGCTCCCCAGAGTAAGGCTGAAATAAGACATGCACAGTGGACCAGAATTCTTCTGAGTCCCACTGTGGTCTTCTGAGCCCAGGTCTTCTCTGCAGACCAAAGCTCTGAGCTGCAGCCCTCTGAGCCTTGAGTTTTGCCATAGCCTAGAACTTGAGCTCCGACACTGGAGACCAGAAGCCTAATCCATCTGACCTTGAGAAGGACGAGTGAAGGCTCTCCAGAAGCAAAGTGGACAGAGTAGCCTATTCAGGGAAAGGCTGAAGACACCAGCAGCCTTTGAGAAATTAATCCAGTTGCAGTGGTGTTCATTATTTATTTTGCCTTATAGGGAATCTTTTTGCTGATGATCATAACAAGCCATATGAGAAAGCACTTAACCAAATATGTAGAACAAAGAACTGGGACGGGGTTACCAACACATTTCTCTTACTGGAAGGTTAAGGCAACTCAGGCACATTTAGGAAAAATCTATATTTAATCATCCTTTTTTGAGGATAGGGACTTTTCAAGGTGAAGAGAGATTGAAATATGTGGTTGAACCCTACAACTCTGTGGCAACAGAGGAAGGAAAGGGGTCAAGGAAGTTCCCAGAGCTGGGAGTCAGGTGGTTCAGCTTTGCATCCCGACTCCTGCACTACCCAGCTAGCTCCATGACCTTGGAGAATAACAACAATGACAAAAATAATGATAACAACCTCTGTTCATTGAATTCTATGTGCTGAGAATTTGCTAAGTGTTCTATATGTATTATTTAGTTTAAGATTTAGAATAACATTTAGAGATAAAGAAACCGAAGATGGAAGAGTTGGGATAACTTGCCCGAGGCCACAAAGCTAACCGTTAGCAGCTAAGTTAGTAGTGCAACATAAATATGAATCCAAAATTCACCCAAACCGAATCCAAGCTGATGACCTTTAGGACAACCTGGCCTTCAAAGTTTCAGTTTCCTTATCCATAAAATTCTAAAATTGGACAACAGGATCCAAAAAGTCCCTACCAATCCAGCCCTGGGAGCCCTTGGACACCTAAACATCCAAAAGAACCAATGAGACATTTTTTAATTCTTCCTTTCCTGTAAACTATAAGCACTAGCAAAACGAATTGAATCTGTATACTGTTACTACACCCTGCCAAAATCTGATTTATTTTGGACAAATGACTATTTCCAGAAGTACAATTCTCAGCTGACCATACGCTGCTATGTTCATTCAGTGTAGAAACTTTGCATCATTCTAGCTTTAGGAGTCTCCCACCTCATTCTCCATAGCACGAAAGAGCCTTTCCCAAAGAGGAGGAAATTTTATTTCTACAATTATTACCTGCTTAGCTGCAAACATACTCGTCACATTCAGAGTCTGATCAGTGACCAGAGTTCTCATGGGGCCGACACTGTGAGGGGGAAGTGGAAGGAGGAGATATATTTTAAGCACCCATTGACAGCTTTGCTATACAACGAACTGAACAGGCACAGTACACTGAGTTCTGGCAAGTACAGCCCACGTTAAGGACAAAATACTCCACTAACTTGACTTTGCCTTCCTTGGACCATCTCAAATTTTGGAGACCTCTGGGAATCTGACTGCATGTATTTCTGTGTGTTCCTGAAGGTGTTGGAGGAAGAGGAAAAACATAGGTGGCAACGAGTTGACTTGCAAAGCCTGGTCATAAGCTGAAATAAAGTTCTGGACACAATCCAAAAGTATAATTTGCTATAAAAACATACTCAGAGGAATCACTGGTGATTTTCCAGAAGATTCAGCAACTTATCCTCTTAAGTATGAGGGAGATGCTGGGTGTTCCAGACCTCACTTTTTCAGATCTGAGATAAATCTGAGACATATAAATTGCTGAAGCTAACTCAGGGTGGAGAAAGGAAGAACAGTTGCTCTAAGAAGGTACCTGAGTCTTCATCCAACCACATTCTGGACAGCTGACCATTCTCCTTTGTCTTTCAGAACAAGCAAAATGTTCCAGGTCATGGTTATGTTGTGACAGGCACCCTGATCAACAAGATGTCATTTGCCAAGATAACTTGATTAGGTCAATATCTCCTTAAAAAAGGACTTCAGTGGCATTTGAATAAGTATAAAATAACAGAAGCATAATATTTAAGCCCTTTAACATATCTCGCAAACTTCAATAACGTCAAAATATTCAAACACAGTGGTAGTATTTTAACCAGAGGCAAATACAGAAGGGCTCATGGAAAACCTGACAAATCTTATCAGAACCGGCCCCTCAGAGTTGTCCTTCCAGTTAGTTCCTATCTGCCTCTTTGCTCAGATTTTTAGTCCACTTGATCCTTTGTGAAGAAAATAAAGAGGATGTGGGAATAGCAATTTTCAATATCCAGATTCCAGACACATCAGGCTGCTACAGACAGAACTCAAATCCAAGGCATTCCTGGAATCCCCATGTTAATTACCACATTATCAAGTCCTGGAAGGACTGTGAGCTATTGTATAAAGATTCTGAGTAACTCGATTCCCCTAATGAACCCAAGCCACCCAGACGATGGAATGAAGGGCCTGTAGCCAGTCTGGGCGGCTGCCTCTCACCCCCGCTGTCTCAGAGCCTTGACCTCTCTTGGTTTTGGCACATGGCCTGTCCTTTCCCACTGTCAACCTCCTTTTTAGTGCTGCCTGGCAGGCTTCCTCTTCAACACGGACCGCCCAGAGTCTCATCCTGCCCTGTTCCTTGACCCAGCTGCCGCCACGTGTGCTGCAGCATCTGCTCATATATCACCTCCACTGCCTTCTAATCTGTTGGTACTGCATTGTCTTACCTGGCCTAGCAACAGTGGCTCTGAGAGCCCCAACTCCCCCTGTTTCCAGACCACAGCTATGCTCACCTAGATTTTATGCTCCAGACATGAATCCAGGTGGAACATCTTTGCTCACTGCAGCCATGTGAACACAGACCTCTGCTTTTGAGCATCTTCAGTCTACCCACCCTACCCGTGTGACTCTAAAATCTTTTGGTTAGTGCTTCTAAACTTTAATATGCATCAATATCACCTGAGGATTTTGTTTGAAATGAACACTCTAGTAGGTCTGGGGTGGGGCTTGGAATTCTGCAAGTCTAAGAATTTTGCAGATGATAGCAATTCTGCTGCACTTAAGCAGCAAGGCTGTAGGAAAGGGGATTTCTCCTATTCATCTTTGCAGGCCTGGAACTTCAACTGTACTGTCACTGCCACTACCACTTGGGGAGCCCCTTGTGTGTATGAAATAGTGGAGATGAAAGGGTGACTGGGACACAGCTCCTTCTCTTAAGGGCCTGAAGTCTGGGGCTGGTTCATTCCACCTCAGCACTTGATGTTTGGTGCGGATAATTCTTTGTGGTGGGGCTGTCCTGTGAATTGTAGGATATTTAACAGCATTCCTGGCCTCTGCCCATGAGGTATCAGTAGCACCTCCCCAGTTTTGACGATCAAAAATGTCTCTAGACATTGCCAAATATCCCCTGGGGGACAAAATTGCCCCTAGTTAAGAACCACTGGTCTAGGGAGAATGAGAGACATGTAAACTCATAACTAAAATGATGGATCAAGTTACAGAAGCTGTGTACAGGCTGTTCAGGAAAAGAGATTACTAACATTTCAGAGCATGTAATGAGCATTTGGCACATAGTAAGTGCTCAACAAATTTGTTAGATAAACGAATGAACTGTGATGTCCTCACATTCCCTGGTAACTATAACAGTTTATCTTTCCGGCTGCATCTAATAGAAAAGATAGTTACACATTCCAAAGATAAACATCAACTTCATTGATATAATGTACTTTCATGGATATATTTACCAAGTGCATTACAAGTGAAAAAAGAAAGCTTATTTTTCACGATAATTCAGATGGATTATGGATATCTATAAGAAAATTAGGCTCTTAAAATAACAAATAGTTTTGTTTAAAAAGCAGTGTGTATTTTTTTTTTTTTGGACATTGACAAAAGGAGCTTGTGTACACATTACTCTGCAAATGAATTCTAGTGGAATGGTGCATTTTGTTGCTTGGCGCATCTTAAATGCATGCTCCTAAGCGGCTATGTCTTTTTCCCTACACGTCTCATGAGGATGAACGTATTTCCAAGGAACTGTCTATTCGGGGATGCTCATGCTCTTATACAGATACATCTGACATCTGACCATGTATAAACAGGATAGCAAGCCAGCAAGGAGAGAAGCTTTGGGAACCCAAGTAAGAAGAAAACCAGTGAGTGCCCACATTTATGAAATAGACAAGAGATGAGTAGCAGAGCAACAGCTTGTAATCGTAGCATTAAATGGCGGGGCAGAGATAAGAAATTATGTCAGCATTTGGACTTGCGTAACGAGACGGCAACTGAAGACTTTTAGTTATTTATCTTAATGCAGAGCCAGGAACAGACAATAGCCTGATGTTGAAGAAGAACACAGGGGCTGTGAGTGGAGAAAACTGAAGGTGAAAGGGCATTTGAGGACAAATAAAAAGAAGAGGAAGAGGGAAGAGGGTGCAGAATGTGGAATATTTCAGTGCAAACTTTTAGAGGTGTACTTCGTAAATGTTATTATCCCTTAACATTATACAAATGGAATCCAAAATAGGCCCATGGGGAACATTCTTGGAAATATATACCAACTGGACAAGAATACCTACAGCTGCCAAAGGAAAGTGTGACAGTTGGTCTTGTTGCCAAAGTCAGTAAGGCTTTGCCCAAGTAATGGCAAATCTTTCCTTTCAGAATACAGTTTCTTAATTAAGCCCCAATGTCAATTACTGAACATAAGTGGAAATCAGCGGATCGAAAGTCAAGGCCAGGCCCCATGGCTGGTTGGCTATGTGAAGGAACATTTTGGTTCCAATTTTCCTATCTGGAGAATGGAGAAGGTAATACTTTCCACCCTTCTATGCTGAAGGAGTATTGTGATGAATCAGAGGACAAATATCCGATTTTTTTGTTTGTTTATTTAATGAAGAGTATTACTGTACTTACTACAGCAAAGGCTTGTTCTATTTTAGTCCATAAATTGATAAAATCAGTATACAAAGAATTCAAATATCCTAAAGCATCAAAAACAACGTCTTGAAGAGGTATTTGCACGCCCATGTTCATAGCAGCAGTATTCACAATAGCCAAGAGGAGAAAGCAAACAAGTTTCTATCAACAGATGAATGAATAAACAAAATGTAATATATACATACAGTAGAATATTATTCAGCCTCAAAAAAGGAAGGAAATACTGTCACTTGTTACAACATGGATGAACCTTGAGGATATTAGGCTAAGTGAAATAAAGTAGTCACAAAAAGACAAATATGATTTCATTAAAGTAGTCAAACTCATAGAAACAGAAAGTAGAATGGTGGTAACCAGGGGCTGAGAGGAGTAGGAAAAGGGGAGTTATTTAATGGGTAGAGAGTTTTAATTTTGTAAAGTGAAAAATTCCGGAGATCTGTTTTCTAACAATATACAGATACTTAACACTACAGAACTGCATACTTAAAATGGTTAAGATGGTAAATTTTATCTTATGTGGTTTTATTTACTGCAATAAAAAATTTTTTAAAGATGTAAAGAATTCAATCAAAGGAATAAAAAATTCTTGAATAATACCTACTTTTGGTTTTAGTACTAGAAATTGGCTAGAGGGGTACAGTCTCTGCTTAGATTTCTTTGCACTGGTGGCCAAGGTTCCTGGTTACCAGAGGTAACAAACTTTGTTCTCAGAAAGGTAACACATCTGCAAATGTCAGCTTAGGGCTACGTGCCATGTTCTATCTTGTTTGTGCCTTTCAATAGCATGCTATAACAGCAAAGGCATCAGAATCCTCCAGAAGGAGGGGGTGGATAGTTAATACTCAACTCTACATTAGCTGCCACTGCCAGCACTAGTTTGACATAATGTAACATCCTGAATAGCCACCTCTGAAGACAGTTGCCAGTTCTCCATCATCAAGAGCGGGGGAGAAAAACATGCTAAGAGATTCAGAAAAATAAATAAATGAAATGAAGTAAAATGAAATGGAATGAAAGAAAATAATATGAATTCAAACAAACACTCCTCAGAATCTTTGCTTCTCAGGCCTAAAAATCCCCATTTTGGACCAACATACAGACTACTAGAGAATTTCTGGTCCCAACTAAAGCACTGAGCTGCTCTTCCTGTGTGGCATCTGCATTTTGCTAGTTTCTGGGGAGAAAGTGTTGTATAATTTGCTGCAGTGACATTATCTTAAATATTTTTTCCTACTGTGAAAGAAGATGAATCTACTCGAAATGGTATGGAACTAATGGGATGGCAGCATAGCATGCTGGGAGTGTGGGAATCACCAAAATAGAGCCTTTGGATATGGATCCTCAGTCAATCACTACTTTCCTGGGCCATCCTGGGCAAGTCTGTACTTCATCTCAGCATCTTCCTGCAAAGTCACAGGACTGAGCTAGACACCTTTCAGATCTACCATTTCCAGATGGAGTGGAAGGGTCATGGGATAGGTTGATACATCCTTTGATGGACAGTAAACACAGACTCCTTGGTTTGAATGAACTTGAGCCATTTCTGTCACGCAGCAAATGATAAGAAGAACTTTGGAAGATTCTCTCTTAAGTGATACTCTAAGGCTCTGAGCCACCAGGACTGCTAGGAATCAGCACCAATGGCTGCCACTGTACTTCACTCAGCAAGCAAAAGGAATTTCTCTGTTGGAAAAAAAAAAAATCAAAACAAAATAAAAACAAACCTCTAAAGGTTTATTGGGCTCACAATTATTTCCGATAGCTGTTCAGTCCTTTGGGGAGGAGGGAGTCAGGTAGACGCCATGGAGATCAGACACCTGGCTGATTAACTCCACTGGGAAAGCCACATAGGGCAAAGCTTTGTCATCCATCTCTTTGAAGAAGCATCTTCTCCAGAGGCCTTTAAAAATAGGACATGCTCTCAGCAGTTAGAGGAGACAGAGTATAAATCTTCTGGGCCGGTGGCAGGGGAGTAGGTTAGGGAAGATAATCTTCTAAAATATTTGTGGCACTGGGTCCTGTGGACAGTTGAGCTCCATAGCTAACTGAAGATATTGAAATTATATTTATTCAACCTAAAACTCTTAGACATGGTGAAATAGCTAGTTGAATCTATTATTTTTCAAGAAAAAAAGAAATTCTACTATTGAAATCCAACCTGTTTTTGTTATTGTCGATGTTTCGTTATTTTTATTGCATTTAGCTTTTGAGGGGACAGATAGCAAGGTGACATTGCTTCAGACAAAAATCTCATTTCTTTCCTATTTACCTTTGTAGTCAAGAGGCGTTTTTAATATTTTGCATAAGAGCTACATTTTTAACACAGGAAAAATGTTTGCAGGTATTTGTTGAAGCTCCCTGTTCTTGCTCTCTCTACAATGATCAACAGAGGTTCCTTCCTAGGGAAAACATACTCCAGGTTTCAGAAGGCACACAGATAATTAAAAAAAAACTGTGATTTTGGCTGTACCTACAAAATTCTGACTATCTCCCTAAAATTAGCTACTGAAATATTCCCAAATGTCTAGGCAGATCATACTGTATAAATAAATGATTACTTGAATATTTTACTTAATTTTTTATCAAGATATAATTAACATACAATAAAATCTACCCTATCAAAAATAGTGTATAATTCAGTGGTTTTTATTATATTCATAAGATTGAGCAACCATCACCACTCTCTAATTCCTGAACATTTCAATAACCTCAAAAAGAGATCCTATACTAATGACCATTCACTCCCATTTTCCTTTCCCCTTAGCCCCTGACAATCACTTATCTACATTTTATGTCTATGGATTTGCCTATTCTGAATATTTCATATAAATGGCATTATACAATATGTGGCCTTTTGTGCCTTGCTCTTTCACTTAGCATAGCGTTTTCAAGTTCATTTATGTCGGAGCATGTACCACTACTAACATCTTTTAAGCAATTACTATGTACAAGGTAGCTGGCTGTTGAAGCTTTTCTTCCTGACATATGGAGTTGGTGCAGACCCGACTTACCCTCATGACCAAGCTTCTGTGAGATGGCCACGTGCTGCATGTTGCTATTATGCCTAACCAAAAATAGCTGGGTTAACCCAGTGAGACACCGCAAATTGCAGGGAACACAAGCAAGAAACAGGTCGTAACTAAGGATTGAGGAAAGAAAGTGCAAGACAAAGGAGGTGTCCTGGGGCACAGTTGAGATCTGAGTCCTAGGTGACAGACCAAATAAGAGAGAAAGAACAGTGGGTGAGATGAGGTCAGTAGCCAGGAATGTAGGCCAAGCAGCCAGGGATCTGCAGTATTTGGGTCTGTAGCAGCAGCCCTGACTCAGGGCATGGGACTTCAGAGTTCTCTGTCACAGAAGCGTAGAATATTTGCACTGGAGAAAAACTTAGTTCTCTTTTCTCTAACTCTATCATTTTGAAGATGAAACATCTGAACCCAAGAGAGGCTAAGAGACCTCCCTCCAAGCTCACAAACCTTAGTGCTTACCTCCTCAGTCTCCTTCCTCTCAGTAGAGTATATTTTCCACAGCAGCTCACTGCCACAGTCCCAACACATGGGCTTGGTCACATGTTGGCACCAAAGTGCAGCTCAGCAGTCATGTACTCACACACCCTCATCCATGCTTGAGCCAGCTAAAGGTCTTAGATATTTTTACATTAGCTTAAAAAAAAAGGTTTGGTGTCCTTTGACCTAATCTTTATTGGTTAATTGTCTAAACACCTGGCATTCCTTTGCATTTTAAATAAATTTAATAGATTAGTATCAATCTATAGGTTTAGAAAATGAGAAAACAAATGAGGTCCATAACATGTCAGCCAGGGGGAAAGGTCTCTTTCTGTTCAGTGATTAGAACAGTGATGCCCAGAATATGCACATAAATATCATGTAACGACCACTAAAAAGTACTTGGTGTTTAATAGCATTGCAAAATGAACAGTTCAAAAGGCATGACTACAAAAGCCTTTGCCATTAAAAATTCAGACCTGTAGCTTTTAAATCAGCTTCTGTTAGAATCATACAATAGGAAAAATACTTATTTCTTCAGAAAAAATAAAAAGGAAATTAAAAAAATAAACATACCTTAATAGCCTTGCGATTAGTTAAAAATATTCTGTGCATTCATATGATGAGAAAATTGAAGGCACTAAAATGGTGGTATAATGCATATTTATCGCTACTGAGAGTTTGGTAACATGTTGTGAGAAATAAAGGCTATAGAAGAGTTTTTAAAATTCGATGTCCTTATATATCTTATAAATATACATATTTATTTTTGGATATATATACAAAGAAAACATCTGGAAGAACATCTATCAAGTATTGAGAATTGTATTCTCAAACAGTGGAATTATACATGGATTTAGTTTCTGAGTTTGTTGTTCTCTTTATTTTCTAATTTTTTCTACAATGAACATGGATTACTTGAATAATCAAAAATGTTAAAAATAGACTTTGTTTTGAAGATCGTGTTTTCAAGGCTGGTTCATTATTTGTTTCTGCAGCAAATATCTTTTTAAAATCTATAACAAAAATGAAACCAAGCTGTCCTTACCATCTTCAGAAACTCATAAAATACTCCATTATTCTTTCTCAAGTATAAATCAGTACAAAGGGAGACTTGTGAAAGGAAACACATGGGTGGGGACTTGACCTGCTCCCTTTTCCTCTTCCCTGGAATCTCAAAAGAGGTACAGCTCCTTTCACACTTTTTGATTTCTTAAATCACCATCTTCTCCCTAGGCTAAACACAAAAATCATGGTTTAGGATTTTACCCCAAACTTTAGGCTGACTACTTTGCATCTGAAACAAGCAAGTCATCCCTGCCTGGTTGCAAAGTTTACAGGAATGTCACCTCAACAGGCACATTTGCTGAGCTTGTTATTACCCACTTTTACCTCACAGGAAAGTCCCACTAACAGGGAACTTTGAATCACACCCTTTGCTTATATATATATATATATATATATATATATATATATATATATATATATATACCGTTGCCACAATCAAGATAGTAAACATGTCCATTACTCCCAAAGTTCCCTCCTACAACTACTTGTCTCTCCTCCAGGTAATCACTGATCCTTCTGTCCCGATAGATTTGTTTGAATTTCTAATAATGTCATGGAAATGAAATCCTCTATTATGTATCCTTTTGGGGGTAAAGGAGAGAGTTAGAGTTCTTTCATTCAGCATAGTTATTTTGAGTCATCTACGTTGTTGCATGTATAAACAGTGCCTTCCTTTTTATTGCTGAATAGCACTGCAGTGTAAGGATATGCCACAATATGTTTACCCATTCACCTGTTAATAGACATCTAAGTTGTTTTCAGATGTGTAAGTCTTTGTACAGCTATATACTGTCTTTTCCATCGGGTAAATACCAAGGTATAGAATGGCTGAATTATAGGGTAGGTGTATGTTGAATTTCTTAAATGGTACTCTCTCCTACGGTGATTGGACCATGTTACATTCTAGCCAGCAGTACAGGCGAGGTACAGTTTCTCCACTTACTTATAAACATTTGGTATGATCAATTTTTAATTATAGCCATTCTATTTGGTGTGCAGTGATATTTCATTGTGTTTAATTTACATTTCCCTAGGTTGAGCATCGTTTCATGTGCTTATTTGGGACCCGTATATTTTCTTTAGTGAAATGTTTTTTCAAATCGTTTGCCGATTTTATGATATATTTTAATTGCTAAATTTTGAGCATTCTTTAAATATCCTGCATAGAAATCTTTTGTTAGATATATTATTTGCAAATACTGTTTTTCAGTCAGTTTATCTTTTCATTCACTGAACAGTGTCTTTCAAAGGGTAGAAAGTTTTAATTTTATTAATTTTTTAAAAATAGATCATGTTTTTGGTTAGGTATCTAAGAAATCTTTGCCTAACTTAAGCTCTCAAAAATTTTCTCCACTGTTTCCTTGTAAATATTTTATAGTGTAGGTTTTATATTAGTTTTAAAATCTATTTGGAATTAATTTTTGCATGTTGTATGAGGTATAGATCAAAATTCATTTTTTCTTTGCATGTGGGTATCCAATGCTCCGGCAGCATTTATTGTCCACTGAATTGTCTTGTATTTTTGTTAAACAACCAAAAAAATCCCAAAGAACCAGTTTGTTCATATCTGTGTGGATCTCTTTCTACGTTGTTTTTCCCATTCCATTGATCTATTTATGTTTTTATGCCACTACCATGGTATCTTGGTTACCGCAACTATAAAATAGTCTAAGAATCAAGTGGTATTACCCTTACAATTATGTTTATTTTTTCAAATTTGTTTTAGCTATTCTAGGTCCTCTGCATTTCCACATGAATTTCAGAAAGAACTTGACAATTTTCATTTATTTAGGTTTTCTTTAATATCTCACAGGAATGTTTTGTAATTTTCAGTGTACAGGTCTCACCCATCTTTTGCCAGATTTATCCCTAAGTATTTCATATTTTTGATGATACTATAAATGGTGTTGTTTTTCTAATGTCAATTTGCATTTGTTTCTAATGTACATAAATACAATTAATTTTTATATATTAATCTTATACCCTGTAAACTTGTTAAACTCCCTTACTGTTAATAGTTTTAGTTTTATAGATTCCACCAGATTTTTGACATAAACAATCATGTTATCTGAGAATACAGAGAGTTTTACTTCTGCCTTTCCAACCTGGATGCCTCTATTTTTTTCTTGCTGCATTGCACTGGTTATAACGTCCAGTACAATGTTGAATGGCAGTGGTGAAATCAGACATCCTTGTCTTACTCTCAACCTTAGGAGAAAAATATTCAGTCTTTCACTATTAAGTATGATATTAGTTTTAGGTTTTTTATTTATGTCCTTTATTAGGTTGAAGAACTCCCATTCTATTCCTAGTTTTTCTGAGAATTTTCTTTTATCAAGAATGGATGTTGGAGTTAGTCTTGCTTCTTCTACATCTATTGAGATGATCAGTGTTTATCCTTTTATAGTTTGTAGTATGGTGCTCATCAGCACAATAATATGGTTAACATTTTATTTTTATTGCTGTTAAATACCATAACATAACAATTTCTGGAGAAGCAAAAGGTTAGTCAAGGTTGCTGCCTTGATGACTCTAGAGTGGGCTACCTAAGGTAAATAAGTAACCTTTGTTTTCCCCTGAGAATGCTCCTTTGAATTTCAGTTGGCTAAACCTGTTACAACTGCTAGATCCAATTGGGTTAGTTCTGAACTAGCATTAGAAAAGGGGAAATGCAGAGAGAATTTTAAAGTTGATTTAACTTAAAATGTAGCTCCAAATCATGATCTCTGCTTAAAGAATTGATTGAAATACATAAGACAAATAAAAATGGATCACATGGTCTTTAATGTCACTCTCTTGTCCAAAATAAACCTTCTGGAATATTTATCGAATTTTTTTTCATGAAGCTAAAGGAGAAATCATCTTAGAGAGCTATTTTCCAGTAGCAGGTCCCAGAGATTTGAATTTATCTAAATTTTACCTTAGTTCTTTATAGTCTTTGGCACATGTTTATGATACATTAAGACACAAAAGGGAGGAAATACTCAAAAGCTTCTTGCAATGAGAACGTTTGTCACTGGGCTGTGTCATGAAATGAACCTGGGCACACAACCAAGATAAGTAATTGCACTGGACTCAGGCCAATTTAAATTGTGTACTATGGACCTTCTATGTAGAAAATAATTCATAGGTTCTGTATACAAATGTTATATGGAAACAACATGGTATGCAAGTCTTTTGTTGTCCAAGAAGGACCTGGGTTTCTGTCCACCAGTCAATCTCTGGGGGTACTTCATTAACAGGGTACACACAGGGGAAAGGAAAGAGTTTCTTCTGATCATGATCAAGAAAAACATGTTTGGTCTGTGAGCCAGGATCCATTCAGACTGGTATGATTGTGGACTGAACTGAACTTATCTTTGTAGTTCAAAAACATAAGGAGACTGAGGAGCAGGCTTGCCACTTGGATGTTCGGAAAAAAAGGAATTTATTAAAAGGAACACTACTTGAATAAGTTTTGGTATCTCCACAAAGCAATATTCCTATCCATTCGAAAAGGCCTAGATACATTCAAAGAGTTTACTGAAAGATTTTTTTTCTATTAATTTGATTGCTCTATATGAACACAAAATTTGGTTAAATACTGATAAGTTTCACATAAAAAGTCCACTTAGTTCATTATGAATATTAAAAATAGGAGCATATTTTCTTTGGTTAAGCATGATAAAACTTTAGCTAAGATCATAAATTGTTACAAAACAACTTTCCATTCTCAAAGCTTGCTTTTCCCTTTTAAAATAGCTATGAGTATGAATTTAAGGACATCAACTCATACAGAATATTTCTCCACCATTTTTAATGATTAAATGGTATTTCTAAATTAATGTATGACTAAAAGTCTGGATTGTTCCATAAGTCCTATAAGAATTACAAATAATAGCAATACCCACAATACATAATATATACTGAATGTTTTAGGACTAAATCTAATGTTACTAAATTTAAATGTTCATTGATATTTAACTGTTCAATAAAAATGGAACAGTTACAGATACAAGCTTGTACTTTTACAGAATTATAGAGGCCAACATTTTACCCAAGTGATTATTAATTCAGAATAAACGTTTTCTGATGAAACAACAAGTTAGATTGATATTCCTGCAAACTGAACTGGTTGTTGGTGATATATAGGTTTGAGAGGTTTCAGGCTGCCTGAGAGATCACACGGATGTCAATGAAATGCACTGCAATTGAGGATGTTATTAAATGAAATCATTACAAGGGCTAAATAAAATGATTCTGAAATCAATATGCATCTACAGATTAACATGAAGATATAGCTCATTAAGTCAACTTATTCCACTTAATTCTTTGAGAAAAAGTATGCTTTCCTTTCAAATTTGGCAAAAGACTCTTTGAAACCTGAATACTTTCACAAACCATTCCTAAACTACTTGTAACTTCAATGAGTTCAGTCAATCTGAACAAAAACACAAAGTCAGGGAAAGAGTGAGTACTCCATATAGACTTTTGCATAAATGAGAATAAGATAAAATAAATCTAGAAAACACAAGGCTAGAATACCAGATCAGGAATAGTAGAGATAATAAACCTGGTTGATTTGGTTAATACAGTCTTCTAGGAACTGAATAAGATATTTCAGAATGTATTGCAATGCACCTTCCACATATATTTATAAATGGAAGTGCACTGGATTGAGCAGGTAATCCTTCAGGTTTACTTTGAATCCCCAGACTATTGATTCGTGAAAATCTTGGGGCCTCCTATTTAACATATAAGGTTAAAACAATTAGCAAATTGTTTGAGACCATCAACTTCTGATCCCACCCTGCCCGCTCTCAGTCACCCTCTGGGTCTTTGAATGCAGTTTTGGGAAGTCCTATAATGTATGGGTTTGTTTTTGTAGGTTTTTCCATCTTAATTCAATGAAAAACCTGTGAAATTCTGCTTAAAGATATTCCAGTGAAAAATTAAACATAAGGATAACCACTGTGAAGGAAGGTAACATACGTGGAGTGTGATGATACACTGCTGTAAGCCCAGGGAAAACAACGGTCTCTCAAAATATCACTTGCTGGCATTTTGGAAAGTCTTTCACCAAGTGCCATCGAGATCATCTGTTAAATGCTTCCATCTGCTGCACACACAACACTTGTGTGTTAATGCACATTGTGATAAATGACTTGCACAAGTTACGATATAAATATAGCCCTCAGTAATGTGCACCAATGCAAACATACAAAGATGTGGCAGTAAGAAAGATGCAAAGATGTGGCCAAGATGTGGCAATAGGAAAGAAAGGAATATGTGCCAGACACAGTGGTAAGAGCTAGAAATAGATAAGTAAATAAAAGGCCTCTCTGGGCTGGGCGTGGTGGCTCAGGCCTGTAATCCTAGCACTCTGGGAGGTCGAGGCAGGTGGATTGTTTGAGCTCAGGAGTTTGAGGCCAGCCTGAAGATGGCCAATGAAAGAGAGAATTAAGAATTTATTTTGTCTTGGCCGGGCGTGGTGGCTCACGCCTGTAATCCTAGCACTCTGGGAGGCCGAGGCGGGTGGATCGCTCAAGGTCAGGAGTTTGAAACCAGCCTGAGCAAGAACGAGACCCCGTCTCTACTAAAAATAGAGAAATTAATTGGCCAACTAAAAATATACAGAAAAAATTAGCCGGGCATGGTGGCGCATGCCTGTAGTCCCAGCTACTTGGGAGGCTGAGGCAGAAGGATCGCTTGAGCCCAGGAGTGTGAAGTTGCTGTGAGCCAGACTGACGCCCCAGCACTCTAGCCCCGGCAACACAGTGAGACTCTGTCTCAAAAAAATAAATAAATAAATAAAAGACCTCTCTGTTTGAGGATCCCTCATTTCATTGTTCAGAGGGGGACACATAATCAGTTAAGTGTGTGAAGTAGGAACTTTCAGGGAAGAGTCTGGAGATAGTGGCGTTGAAGTTGTACCTGGAAAAATGAAAAGGAGTTTGCCAGGCAGATAGTTCTGAAGTCATTGATACTTGACTTTGAGATGTGTCTCTGTACTACTTTTGTATAATGGTGGATCTAAAATCAGAATATTTATAATATTATGTTACTGTGCAGTAATAGTTAAGCCAGACTGCCTGGTTCTGTACACCAGTCCTTCCACTAAACTGGCAGTACGGTGGGCATGCCATTTAATTTTCTTGGTCCTAAGTTTCCTCATCTGCAAAATGGAGGTGATAATAGTACCTAATTTATAGAGACGTTGGATTAAATGGCATATACATTTAAAGCGATTAGTATGGTGCCTGGTACTTAGTAAGCACTCAACAATGTTAACTATCATTATTACTAACATTATCCCCATCTTACAGATAATAACACAGAGCCAGAGCATCCCCATTTCCTAACCTATAAAATAGGGTTGATAAAAGCACTAAATTCTGAGTGCTGCCATGGAAAAAGGATTTGAGCTTGGGTGGTTTGAGGCTAGAGAGTTTGAGAGAGATGACCACATTCTAGTATGTCCTTAACACATCTGGCCACCCCAGCTTCATGGTCACAGCTGCACTGATATGACCTATATGAGAGCTAACAAGCTCTGCCATCTGTGAACTTCAACCTGGCGTTGACTCTGCAGGTGCTTTTATTAAATAGATTAGGTCACATGTTTGCTAGCCATTTTGTATTCTTGTTTTCTAAAATTTGAGTAGGGTTTGTTATGCATTGGGTAGAGAATAAGAACAGGGGGCACCCAGGCTCCATGCAAGAGAGCATTAACCCCACTGTCAGATTCTCAGAGATCCCACAGACTACTTCAAAGATCACCCTTACCTTAATGGGAAGTCATTGGGAGCTGGCTAAAGGCCCCATTTAATGCAATTGTTCCTAGAGAAGGAGTGGGACGATAGAACAAAATTCCTTCACATCCTAGAAGCTCCTTCAAAAACAAAGGTCCATAGTCACCTGCTGGTCCTATTAGGCACAGGTTTCAGGCCCCATCTCTAGAGCTCCTGCTTCAGCAGGTCTGAGGTGGGACCTGAGAACTGGCCTTTCTAGCATCCAGGGGATGCTTCAAAGACAGAAAGAATTACTAGAAAATTAACACAATAATATACCAGATCAGTGTCGATTCCCCTCCTGTAGATTTTGCCTGTAGTATTTTTATACAAACCACTTCACTCCTGCTTCTTTTCAGATCTTCTCTGAGGTTATTTTCAAATGGAATCTTGCTTAGTGTGTTGAGCTGTCATCCAAAATACCGCCCTGCCCCACTTTGTGTTTCCTCCTCATACATTACCCAGTGGTGGTCCAGCACCTCAGAGTGGCCAACATCTAACCTCAGTCTCATCAGGATAAGGGAAAACAACCAGGTTTCAGGGTATTTGCCATCCCTGACACTCTCTACACCCCTCTTACCCTGCCTGATATTAATCACCTGGTTCATTTATTTATTTATGTCTCCTTCCACTCAAATAAAGCTCCAGGAAAGCAGAGTTTTTCTACTTTGTTCATTGGTATGCAGTAAAGTGCTCAAAGATTTTGTTAAACTAATAGCATTCGGTATTAGTAGTATTAGTAGCACTGAAAATAAATCTCCTAGAATTAAGGTTGTTCATTACTTAAAAGTTTAGCTTCTCTGAAGGTATCCTTAGTAGAGACAAGATTAGTTCTCCCTGACTCAAGTAGAAATATCATTTTCTTACATCTCTTGTTCAACTTCTCCCTGATATTTACTCCAGGCTAGAGACAGATAATATTCATCCATCACTTCTCAGACTGATGCAAAGCAGTGGTAATAAAATAAACTATGTACATCATGCAATCACATTGGTTTTATGAATCATATTTTTCTGAATTAGGGAAAATAGTTGTTTTGGTTTAGGCTGGAGTAAAATTCTGACTCATGTCAACAAATCACTGACAAAGCAGGCACTGATAAAAGTAAATATCTAAAGCAAGTTTTATTACAGAAAACCTACAACAACTCTACACAACCATTGATTAATTATAGGTTGACTCAACATACCTTAAAATAAATATACACATGGCTATATGCCAATAATTAAAGAACAGAATATATAACTAGAAAAATAGGAATATTTATTAAAAATGTGGTACTGGCTGGGTGCCATGGCTCACGTCTATAATCCCAGCACTTTGGGAAGCCACGGCAGGAGAATCGATTGAGATTAGGAGTTTAAGATCATCCTAAGCAAGAGTGAGACTCTGTCTCTACAAAAAATGGAAAAATTAGCTGTAGTCCCGGCTACTTCGGAAGCTGAGGCAGCAGGATCACTTGAACCCAGGAGTTCAAGGTTGCAGTGGGCTACAATGATGCACTACAGCCTGGGCAAGAGAATAAGATCTTGTCTCAAAAAAAATTTTTGTATTGCATTGAGCTTTTTCAAAGACAGAAGCTATTTAAAAATGAAACAAGCGCAATTTGTAATTAGGGCATGAAATTCCTCAAGCCCTGTAAGTCTATTACCGTAAGTGATCCTTGTTTAGGAGAACTAATTTTATCTGAAAATTATGGCAACATGTAAATAAGACAGTAAATTCACGGTATTTCCCCAATTTTTGAAAACTGCATTTTATTTTCATTATACTGAATACCCAATGCTGACCTTTGCTTTACTCTTTGATGTGGTACCTGAGGTTCTGGGATGCCACTGGTGTGGATATTCAGTGTGCACTGTTAGTTTTGACTCACACTTGCTTTGTATCAAGGATTATACTAAACCACTTCCAAGTACTATATTAACTAATTTAATAATCCTCACTACAGTTCTAGGAGTCAGGTATTATTTTTATCTCTGTTTTACAGAGAAGGAAAAATACTTGATAACTTTTCTAAAATCACATGACCAATAAGTAACGAAGCCAGAATCAACTGGCTCCAAATCTCACACACTTAACCACTATACAAAACTGCCTCCAACCACATGGAGTATAATGCCCCCTATAACTGCATACCATTGTTATCTAAGTAAAACTTAGAGATATTTATAAAATTCAGTACAAAAACAATGCTACCATATTTATATACTGAGTGTAATCGATGAGGAAAAATATATACATTGAAATTCAGTCTTTAGCATTCACGAAGTTATATAAGGATCTTTCAGACACAAACCTATCTGTTCTATCAAATGCCTACTGTGTGCAACACTTTGGAAAGTTAGTCTCTGGTAGTTGTTCTTTTTTATCCTTAACCTTTTAATGTGATGTTTGATTGTAAAATTGGTGTCTGGGGTTTTTTGTTTTTGTTTTTATTAGACACAGTCTTGCCCTGTCACACTAGGTAGAGTGCAGTGCCATCATCATAGCTCACTGCAACCTCAAACTCTTGGGCTCAGGTGATCCTCCTACTGCAGCCTCCTGAGTAGCTGGCACTACAGAAGTGGGTCACAATGTCTGGCTAATTTTTTCTATTTGTAGTAGTGACAGGGTTCCACTCTTGCTAAGGGTGGTCTCGAACTCCTGAGCTCAAGCAGTCCATTCACCTTGGCCTCGCACCCAGCCTCTACAGATGTTATAGTCACTAGAATTTGAACAATTCTTTGGATTTGCCACTACTATAAATAAATTTGCCACTACTATTGGGCAGCTTTCAGCTCCCAGGATTTGGAAAGTAAGACATGAATGCCCAGCTGAGCAGATAATATAGGTAAACACAATGAGAAGGCCTTAATTCCTGGCATACTCCTGTTAATAGGTAATGTGCAAATGGCTGTATTTCACCTCAGAGAGAAATCAAAGTGACAGATTATTTTGCAAAATGCATGTGATCACAAGAGACTTTCCAATTTCCTAAGCAGAACAATTAGCAAATGCTCATGAAGCTTCCAGCAGGTCATACCATTTGGAAAACAACATAAATTGTTCAACACTGACTCTATTTAATTTTGCTGTCCTTCACTCTGCTCAAAGGCACTGCACTGAAGGACCCACAGTGCCTTACTTAACGTCATCAGGCTTTTATTTTTCTCTTTGGTTCTCTGCAGCATGGACTTTTACCGTTGCTATTCAATTAATTCTTGGAGCTTCCTTTGTCACCTGGCTGATCCAGCTTTGGCAGTATTGATTCCTCTCTAGGCCATATGTTCTTTATCAGAGATGTTCGATACATGTTTCCTGAGCAAACGGTTAAATGAATGAACTAGTGCATGCCTCACCAAGCAGCACAACTCATAATCCCCTATGTGAGCAGTTCTGCCTGTCCCAAAGCTCCTCCTTATGTTAGGGATAGCACAAAACATGAAATCACCTTCATTCACTTTGCTCCATTAGCCATCATCCTGCCTTTCTAGAGCTGCAAACAATGCTTCCCAAGGGCAACCCCTTTAATATCTGAAAGAAGTTACTATGGACTCCTAAGTCCTAATTCTTCTTCCACATTCTTGTCAATTTTTCTTTTATAATATGACTTCTAGATATTTTGCAATTTTGATCCTCCTTCTCTGGAGAGAGTTTGTCAATGTCCCTTACATTAAAAAGTGGCACTAAGAACTGAACACAATATTGCTGATGTGAGATAAATATTATACTTTCCTTTGAATCTTTTACTTCCTTCTCTTCAACACCACTGCTTCTTCCAAAAATAGCATATGCTTTATAAACACAGATTTCAAGAATTTATGAGTTGTTTTAGGTGGGCAATGGCTTGTAATTAACTAACATATCTTAGTATTTTTCATATATGTTTCACTTTAAAGACACAGGAAGCAAATACTACTTTTGAACACCTGCCGTGTGCCATGTACCGTGAAACACACTTTACACACATGAAGAGAAATGGTGTAGCAGCACAAACAAGGGTAGTTTCAGGAGCAAGAAGAACTTTCTCTATTATTCACCTTCAATACATTAATGTTTGTGACATTTGAGCAAATAAAAAGTATTCAATCAATGTTTCTTGAATAAGTGGGTGATTTTCTCTATCTGTTACGTAGAGATTATGGCACCTCCATTGTAAAGTTGTTGTGAGTACACAGGGTGAAGGTCAACAGCGAAGTACAGAACAGTGCAAGAGGTGGGACTCAATAAATATCAGCATTTGTCACAATTAACATCATCATCATCACCATCACCACCACCATAACCTCATCTTCATATTATCTAAGTCTCTCACAGCCTGTATAGTTGCAGGTATTTTTGTTAAACCTAAATGCCACACGTTAAATTTGTACATACACTTATACATTCAGGGTTTTTTTCTTTCTTCCAGAAAAAAACAGAATTTGAATACTTAATCTATTTTAATGCAAACTTAATAAATATCCAATGTCTTCATTAAAATATTGATTAAAATATTGGCCAGGCTGAACAAGGGTCAACCTTGTCCTCCAACATTACACTATGCTCTAGACCATCATGATCCACTGTATGTCATTGACTATTCCCAGGTAAAGGTCTACTTAACCTGGGATTAGCTGATGGCTTTCTAAACATACAGTCTGCTTTCGTGGCATTTTGTGTATGTTTCATGCCATGCATAACCTAAACAAATCAACGTCAAACTACAATTTGATGTTAAAAATGAGGAAGAATGGGATTTGCTCAAGATCAGAGGTTTATTAAATAATAAGGAAATAGCTTTCAGCTATTTCAGGTCTCTTTAAACTCAACATCTCTTTGAATTCACTTTGATGTGTATCTCATTGTTAAGAAGAGCGAAGAATGGCTCGATGTTAAATGGATCATGTAACGTAGGAGACCATATTTAAAAGGGAGATTTTCCTCCACTTTCAATATTTTCTAAACTTGATCTTTTAAGTCTTCTCAAAAGAGTATTTTATGAACTAATGAAAATGCATTAAAATAAAATGTGGCTGACCTCTTCTTTCCTTGTGTCCTCAGAACACTCTATCTGTCACTACTCAGAATAAATCAGCCAATTTGGCTGTTAGTTATCAACAACTTTTATCCCTTCACCCTAACAGCCTGTTCCCCTGGACTGCCCATTCTAACCATGCAGGTGGCAGGAATGTGCACCCAAAAGAGCCATGCAAACCAAAGGTGAAAGGCTACAAAATCCCTGAACTGGGAGCTGGAAACCCTCTGCTAGATTTGTCTCCATGTTTTTTTAAGGTTCTACATCTACTTACAGTGCCAATGAATTAATTTCCTCATCTACAAATTAAAGGGAATATGAGACTTCATTATTTCCAAAGTCTTTTCTGTCATACGAATCCAACAGCTGCACTTTTTCCCTTTCAAATAATGACTTTAACGTCTCATGGAAAACATCTGTTAAGGAATGTAATTGATTTTTGTGAGATTTTGGTGTACAGTTTGCCCTAGTCAATTATCTGAGATACTCATAACCTGTATAACTATTTATATCGTTTCCAACTGGAATTCTATTTTTCAGGAAAGAAACTGGGCCTCAAGATTCATATGCTAAGGCAGGCAGTGATCTAAAAACAGACTAGAAGGCTGTCACTAAGGCTTGGGGTCTATGGGCTGCTACCTTCCATGTAATGAATCACCTGAGATACTAATGTGTAAAGTATTTTCCATTCGTTTAATCAGTTCACAAGCACTGATTAAACTTCTACTGTTTGTCTCAACTAAGAAATTCTGTCACTCATTAGTCATCTTGGAACCTTGTTGCTGAATCTCTAAGAAAATGGAAAGGCCCATAATGACTGCCACTAGAATTAATACAGCTCTTGTTCATAAAGTTCACATGTTCTCAGCAGAAAATCAATTTCTTTAACATTACTTACCTTTGTCATACTTCACTGAATGAGTTTAAGAAAAGATTATATTGGTAATGATTTCAGGAAGCCTTCTCTGTGGCTCTGCATAGTAAAAAAAATGGATTTTCTCTGTATCCCCAGGTTCATCAGAAAACAAATTCACTTTTTTTGTTCCAAAGATCTACCACAGTATCTTTAACTTAGTAAGTAATCCACAAATATTTGTTAAAGGAAAAGGACACATATTTTCCTCACATTCAATGCCTTTAAATTATCTATTAAGCCAAGTTTGAATACTATCAATTTAGTATGAAATAATAACAAAAATGATTATTATAGTGCCTGCTACCATGTATCAAGTACACACACACATACATAATCTCATTTAATTCTTAGAACAACCCTCTAAGCCAGGTTTTATAATTCATAGTTAAAGATAAATAAATTGAGACATATATACTAACAGTATTGTTCAGAAAGGAATAGGCTCATTCCATTTCATTGCTACTAAAATTTTAGTTCAAGAGCTTTGATAATTTAAAATTCAGTTGATTATATAACACAACAAACTAATGATGGACAGACTCAGAGGTTATTGACAGAAGATAGGAGTACTTACAGAAATATTCTTAATAAAGGAACATCATATAGACCTCTATAATGCTTTTGTTCCCAAGAGCTTCTAGGGTCTTTATCATAGACAAATTACAAGGCTGATGATCACTTTTCTTGAAAAGCTGGGAAGACTGATGTCCATCACATACTGTCTCCTTCATAAACAATCATCCTGAATTTTATCAATATTTTCTTTTCAGAATGTAAAATACAAACAGAAGGAACTTAAGACTTTAAGAAACTGCTGCCCATAGAAAGCCAACAGGTCTTGTAAATAGAATTGTCATTTCTGACTCTCAAATTATTTCTTCACCTGGTTAAAAAGAAAGGTCAGTTTTCTTAGCTAAAAATAACTCTGAGCGATTAATCTATTCAACATAAAACAAATCTGGATTTCTGATTTATTTGCCTGTCATAATCTTCTTTTTAAAATCCGCAATTTAAAATTCTATTAACACTCATTCCATAAATATTTGTATGGCAAAACTCAAATGCCAGGAAACAGCATAATGTGAAATTAACGGAGTGGCATGGCATTATAAAAGAGCATATGACCAAAACAGCTGCAGCTCAATGATTATTTGTCCCATTGCCCAGTTTTTAGAGGGGGAAATACAGCAAAATAAACCCCCTTACCCAAACAGCTTCCAGGAGTGTTTAACTAGATTCTAGAGACATTGCTGGGATTTAGAAATATTTTAAAATGTTTAAGTGATGAGGAATGATGGCAGAAAACCAGATCTCTTATCCAGGTGCCTATTTCATCCTTGAATAGATATGAGAAAAGTACCAGAGGTGTTTCATGAGTTTAATTTTTTTTAAATGTATTAGCACAAAAAGAAGTCTATAAAAATATTTTGCTCATTTTTCCTTGCATACTTGACTTATAAATAGAGTTACTATGTAATTTATATTCCAAACTGGGACACTTGGTGAGTAAAAGGGGGCACTATTAATAATTACAATATGTGTAAACCAAGATTATCTCATGAAAACTGGGACATATAGTCACCCTATTTATAAATAAATTTATGTAACAAGAAGATGGAGATATCCTAAACAGAAATCCACAGGAATGAAACATGATGAGCTAAAAAGAATTAGTAAAAAGCTTTTAACTTTTAAATCGATATTGGGTTGAAAGTAAGGAGGTAGCATTAATTGACACCGTAAGTGAGAAGGTAAGAAGGGCTTACATTTTTAAAGAGGAAAAATGCTCAAAAAAAATCAAGGAGTGGGAATTACATTTGGTTTTGAAGAGACAACTATAAAACGGGGTTCAAATATAAGATGAGGCTATTTCGGAAACACTTCCTAAACCTACACAGCAAGATTATTTAAATTTCCTGCTGTACACTTAAATAGCACTTAAATATCAAACATTCAGGGTTTTTTCACCCGTGACTCTGGAGAAGTATTCTTTCTCTTTGTTGTCATTATAAGGGGAAATGTCATACATCCCCAGTTCTAAACATGATCCAAAGTGAAGGAGTGAATTTATTTAAGAATGTAAGGTTTAAGTCTCCACAACGTGGCTATTTTGTTCATTCACTGGAGAGAATTAAGTCCTCAGACAGTCCCCCTCCCTCTCTTCCCTCCTCTTTCTCCCTGTTTCTTTCTCCTGTATTTCAATTAAAGGCATAAATGTCTCAAATCTAAGGTTTGTCAGGAACATGCTACTTTTGATTCCCCACAAAGGCTGTATGTTGCCAAGTTCATGGTTTAACCAGAAATGTTAGCGTGGCATGTTGTTATTAAAGCATGTCTGGAGTAAACCGCGTCTTCTGATGCTGAGTTGTTTTCAGGTGACCTCCTTGCAGCTCAAGGACAGAATGGTTGCACAGATGACGTGGGAAAGACGTGGTCCTCAATCTTCCCTTCCCATCTGTCCCTCTGGATCCCAGCAGCCTGCTCCGCACTCTGCTCCCACTACACATCCACACTCTCTCCATCCCCAAGGAATCCCCATCACATCCCTTCTCAATCTTTCCTTAATAAACAACAACCCAATTTATTTATTTAAAGGCCTGCTTTCTCCGTACAAACAGACTCGGTGGAGAAAAACAGCAATTAATTCTTTTATAGAGAAAATGACTTGCATTGTCTTTTTGATGACCAGAGAAAAGCAGACACTTTACTGGTGAGGCTTTATGTTGATTCTCAACCGTGTAGGGAAAGCACAACTCTGCCTCCTCTAGTAAGTGCACTGAAAAAAACTTGACCTTCTTAGGTAGGTTAGGAAGAGAATGTTTCTTGAGAAGACTGCCAGGCTCCTAGAACTAGGGAGAAGTCCTAGTCTGGCCTAAGGATGCCGCTCTTCCCTTGCAAACCTACAGAGCAAATCAATAATTTGGTTAATGGTATCCCTGAGAAAGGCTAACCATGACTACTTTCTCCAAAGATCTGTTAATCAATTTATGAGCAACCCAAGCATATAAGAAGGAAGGTTGCACCTTTTTATCTTTAATATTTCATATTATAATGTTATTTTTTAAAATCTTGAGTCAATTCCTTTAAGATCCACTCTTGACACCTAAATTAATCTATTAAGTGTTTGATTTGTCACAAAAAAATGAACACCTCTTCACTTCAATGTCTCTTTCAATTTCACTGTCCTTTATAGGTCACCTAGAATGGGTAAAAAGGCAAAATGCACATGAATGTCTGCGGTAGAGCTCCCTGCTGAGCCTGCATAATGCCAAGAAGCAAGAGCTGCCTTCATCAGGAGCCCACAGGGAGAGGCTGCGACTCTGAACTGTCCAGAGCTGACTTCGTGAGCAGATGTACCTTAGCTTCTGTCAGCAGCCACACATCTGCGTGGTGGTGGAATTGACGATTGTTTGGTCTGGATTTTTCAGGCAGGCCCAGGTAGCAGAGCTGTAGGACACATTCATCTGCACCAGCCGTTGCAGACTCAGAGCTGGGGACCTCAGCGTGGTAAAAGCCAAAGGTGCCTGCCTGCCTGTACACTCACTTCCCCTCCCTCCTACCTGTATTCTGCTTACCCATTATTTTGTGCTTGTCTTTGCCTGTGAGGCTAAAACTCCCACTTTGGTATAGTGTACTCTAAATCAAAAGAGTAGGTCTCCTTCTTGCCAAGACCACCTCAGAATATTGATTAGAGGAAAGATCAAAAATAGTCGTGGCTTTTGAAACTACAGTGCTTCTGTTTGAAAGTCTCCAATGAGCAGCAGGGAAGAGATAAAAAAAGAAAAGGTGAAGAAAGGGAACATCAGAGAGAGGCAGACACATTGATCTTACTGGTAAAAACCTTTCTTCTCTGCCTTGGTCTTTTCTTGTCACAGCCCACTCATTTTCCTTCCTCCCCCTTTCCTGGATTTCCACCCTCTTAACTCTCCTCTTCCTATTTCTTTCTCTTCTAAACTCTGAACCGCCCACAGTTAGGACAAGGTGGTCCTTTTCTCCAAAATTACGAGCTGGAACAAATCGCTGGTATCGATCGATGGCAATGATCACCACTACCACGGGCTAGTGATGCTTCCTGATAGCTTGATAATGACTTGTGTATCTGAAGAGGACACCTTTTAGTCACTTCCAGAAGGGTCTGTGCTTTAAAGAATGCCTTAATCTAATCTACCTGATTCATTTGGTTTAACAATGTAAATTTAAAGATGATTGTGTGGAAACAAGAGAAGGAGCATAACCACAGTGCAGAGGTATTGATCCCAAGGCCATGCATGATTCACTAATAGGAAGCTCTAATTAATGGTCCAAGTAATCTTCCAGGTTCACTGCACAGTATTCGGTCCTTCACAAGCAACAAAACATTACTTTTATATAAAATGACTTATGACAATAAATATAAATAGCAAATCTTTAAAAGAAAAGTAACTACCTGCAATTCTATCTCTCTGCCATAAAATTATAATTGTTTTCTTTCACTATTTCCCATGTGCACATTTTATAAATCTGAAACCACAGTGCACAAATAATTTTGTACCCTGCTTTCTAAAATAATAATTACATTTCTAAGATGGTAAATAGTCTTCATAGTTTTTTTTTAAAGTTTCATGATTCCACAGAATGAAATGTTTATACAATTCATGTAAATATTCCATTATTACAATACTGAAACTTTGAACTATTTTGAAAGAATGCTGGTAAGTATGTTTGTGCAATGACACTTTAATATTTCAGATTATTCCTGTAGAATATAGTCCCAGAAGAGGTAATAATGTATCAAAGAAAGTAATTGTTTTATGACACTTAATAAATGCTGCCAATTTTACATCATAGCTTTAAAAGAAAGTTTTGAGCACCTTCTTTGTGCAAAGCATTTTTCTAGACTTGGAGGTAGAAATGAATTAAAATACACTCTTTGTCCTGAAAATCATACATTCCAGTTAGGGAAGAAAGATCTACACATGTGAAAAGAAAACTATACCAACTACAGCAATTCAAAGAAAGAACAAGATGATATTTGGCAAGAGAGGATGAAGAGTTAGATTTTTGGGACATTCTTAAGTTTGGATGAGTTGAGGTAAGGCATATCCAGATTGATATATAGTGTAATAAGAAAGGAAATTACCTTTATCAAGGCATTTTCTGTGACTCAACAGCACCATGTGAGTAAATTTAACGTGTTAGTCTGGTCCACACAGATTCCAAACTCTCCAAGGGTAGTTTCATGATTACTAATAATTACTCACCCTTGTCCTGGAAACATCCTCTTCCCCTGTTATATTTGTTGTGATACTACAGAGGTTTACCTCCTCTGCCTCTAATCAGTCCTTCTCTTCTTTCAAGTTCCTCTTCCTCCAACCACCTCTTCGAGAACAATTCTTTTCTTTCTCTACAATTTTTCTGTAGGTAATGCCACCTGATCTCTTGGCTCCAGCCACTACTTCTTGGTGCTAATCCCTCAATCTCTTTTCAGCTCTTAATTCTCATTTTTGGTCTCACACATATCTTTCCAACTGCTTCTGCTTCTGACAGCATTTTAAACCCAACATGTCCAAAACTGAATGCTTTCTGTGTTCTCTGGGTCATCAGAAAGCACCACTGTTTGCAAGCATGTCAGCTTTGAGGTCTCTTTACTCCTCATAGTTCACATTCAGTCAGTTCCCAAATTTGGTCCCAGCTTCACAGTGACTCCCAATTTCCTCCTATTGTAGGTGATCAAAATCTCTCATTCAGGTTATTGCAAGGACCCCCATCTGTCTCCAGCTTTTTCCTCTTCAATCTGTGCTCCACACCATTACCAGTTACCTTCCCTAAGCACAGAGCAGACGATGTCACTTGTCTACCCAAGGACTTCCAAGCTGCTCTAGTCAGCTGGCACAGTCAAATCCAGACACATTAATGTGTCTCTCATGGTCCCATATAGTTTGAACACAAGCTACTTCTCTATTTTCATCTTCTCACACTATGAACCTCTACAATCTACACACACACACACACACACACACACACTCAATCTACACACACACACACACAAACACACACTCACTTTGGACTATTTAAAATTTACTGAAAATAGACATGAACTTTCACCTAGATGAACCTTTATTCTAACAGTTTCTCTTGACTTGAATACTCTCTCGTGCTTTAGCCAACTGAAACCTTATATAAATTTCAATGACTTAGAGCAATATAATATAGCAAATTTTTTCAAAAAAAGAAACTACCTGCAATTCTATCTCTCTGCCATAAAATTCTAATTGTATTTTCCTTCAATATTTCCCATTTGCATATTTTATAAATCTGAAACCATAGTGCACAAATAATTTTTGTGCCCTGCTTTTTTTTTTTTTTGACAATAATTACATTTCTAAGTTGGTAAATTGTCTTCATAGTTGTCTTTGTGTAAGCTTTCAATAGGTCTAACTGAATGTTATCACTTCCAAAAAGCCTTCTCAGACCTCTGTCTCCTCAATTTGAACTCGTCTTAACTTCCTGTATTCTACAGTACAGAGTAGTTAATTTACATTTCTGCCTGCATAACTAGAACATTACCTTTCTGAAGGTCAGGTGAATAAATTCAATACATCTAAGTATGTTTAAATTTTTTAATCTCTTTGGCCAAAGGCTGAGCTCCCTCTTGCTTGCTGCTTGATAAATGGCTAGTAGAAGACCTCCTGCTAAACTTGGAAGCCTTTAAGAAGATGTTCAGCAGAATCCTCATGAACAGGTGAGAAGAGAAAAGGAAGGAAGGAGAAAAGGTTCTGAGAAGTTACGGATGATGTTTCTTTCTAATCAGCCCACTGACATATCTTCAAAACCAGGCCAAGAATTCTACTGACTTTCCATGATGGGCTCTTTAGCAATAATACAGTCTTGCCCATTCAAGTTCTTATTCTAGGCTCTTCTTGCCCCCATCCTAGACCCGTGCTTAGGTTCAAAGTGAGAGCTTTAAGCAGGGGGGACTCCCAGGATGCAAGTGTCCCCTAGTTCCATACCACTGCCTGTGGTGCTGACTGCAGTCCTGGTGCACTGTGCTAATACTAGTCTAAAAATAAACTGAGGTAGGGCAGAGGGGAGAGAGAGGAAGGGAATTTACAACCAACCCTCCAGCTTTATTTATCACTTGCCCTGGGAAAGTACTGTGCTAATAAAAAGGGAAAAAAGGAACCCAAGCTATTTAAAGAGCAGGAGCTGAAACTTCAGAAACATAAACTAAGGTTTCTAAATAAAAAAGTGTGTGGAGCATGAAGCTTAAAAAAATAAATGCTATATTTTAAGAAAAATGAATTTTAAATGATATATTTGAAGGGACCACACAGCCGTATTTATTGGGACTAAGAGTTATCCCCAAGATCTGTTTTGGACTTTGTGTCATTAGATGGCACCATATTTTTTCCATTTACGGAGTAGAGGCAGAATGATAGTAGGTGTTTTTGCCTGAAGGAAATGCATTAAAATTATGGGGATAAATGGTCATATCTCATCAAAGCCAATTCTTCCAGTCATTCTTTAAACTAAATTCTAATGAAATTTAGTTTTACCTCTTCCAAAACTGCATGGGTTATTGTGCTAAATGTATGAAAAGAATAAAACAGCCAGTGAATAATAAAAGCAAATGTTTAAGGCTGACCACATTTGATAAATTAAAATGCAACAGAAAACTGAAAAATACAAGAGTGGCATTCCCTGATTAAGCATTTCTGATGCTTTCCCTGAATTAACACATCAGCCAGTTATTCCAACCTGGTATATACGTACATACTGATAAATTACAATTCTAAAGATAGACAATTTTCTGTACACAATATACACCATCCTCTTACTTGCTTATACTTGAAAGGGTGGATGTGCAAATTGTCATTATTTTATTAATTACTGGTTCAGGAAAGAAAAGAAAATGAAAATATATTCTTCCTTATGCATGGACTGCCACATTATTGAATGATCATGATAAAGTAAATTGAGGCTTTCGGGACAAATGACAAATAACGGGATTTACTGACTCTGGAATCTAATGAATGCATTTGCTAAATATAGGCCTATAGATAAATATTTGATCTGATGCATTCAAGTCATCTGCAAACCAGAGCCACATACAAAATACAAGGACTAAAACTGCCTCAAAAGATAATAAATACTTTCTTTTTTCCAAGTGAAGTACAGAGCTTATGATATGGTTCTGGGCAGGACATGTATAGGCTAGGAGCACCGGCTTTGCAGGTCTGCAGACAAGGGTTCAAATCTTGGCTCTAAGCCTCAGTTTCCTTCCTAGGAAAATGAGGGTGACATTACCTATGGTATAATGAGGGTGTAAGTATCAACTGAGGGGACTGAGTAACTGTCATATAGTGTGCTAAGCTTAGTGTCTGGCACATAATACAGTCTCAATAAATGTGACTTTTCTTAATATTATTGCTATTATTATCATTAGTGAACAGTCTAGACAGTGCTTTTAACTTCATTTTCTACAGAAAATGCATAGAATAATCCAGTTAAAACACACACACACATAGTACCCCACTGGGCTTGCTATTTCTCCACTTCCATTCCCCATTTTAATGTATATATAGTTCTAGAGCAAAGAATGCCCCCCTCTCACAGGAGAATAAAAAACGTCCTTAGCATTAGCGGAATTTCATGAGTCAACTCCATTGAATGGGATGGGTTTTGTACAAAAGCTCATCATTCTTCTTTAAGATGGCTTTTCTAAATATTTTCCTCTATGGCTGTTTTTCTAAATAGAGATTTACTAAAGGATTTTTGTAGTGACTTGGCAACACTCTAAGTAATGTATTTCTAAACGTTTCATGCCTTTCTAAAGGTCATGGGCTGGGTCTGTGTAATTCCCTTTGCAGCACCACATGCAATCGGTTGCTTAGGAAATGCTTTTCGAAAATGGCGAAGAGCTCTGTTTTTCATTAAGTGGCTTTGAACTTCGTGACTGCAAGTCCTGACTCTGGATCTACCCTTCACTTTGCCTCATAATTTGATTCAAACAGCAAAGTGATTATCCTCTCTCCCCAGCGTGCTGCGGGGGCAGGTGTTTCCCCTGTGCCTTCTTATGCATCTTTATCAAGTTAGCTCATTTTAATAAAAGGATTCCAGTTTTCTTTAAACTTCCTTATTCTGACCTTATGCTCCAGCACTATGTGGTGACCCTAAGGGGAGGAAAAAAGACTGGCAAGTCAAAAATGGGTTAGGAACATAATTCTCTACCAAGCTTGCAGAAAAGAGTAACAGAGTTGGTGTAAATCCAAAGGTCAAATATATATGGGCTTTCTTATGGGAAAGGAATGTCCAAACCTGTCTAAAAGTCCTCTGAAGTGAGTTTATAGTCTCAATCTGCTAAAATTATCCATCCGGCTGAATCACTCTGATATTTCCACAAATAAAATTAGATTGATCAGCTTTTCCAGGGTTATCTATTATCAGATAAACAAAGCAATATATTTTAAATAAATACTTTTGACCCAAAGAGCATGGTAGAGCACAAAAATATATGTCCTCAGGACCTTCCAGGGTTTCTCACAGACAAGGAAAGCAAATTAGCCCTTCTGTTTACTTTTCTGCACAATACCATATAAACTGAAACAAATACATAGCGATCCCTATCTCTCAGCCTTCTTTTTTAATGTTTCTGAATTACGTTAGAATTTTAGGGCTTCCAGTTGGATTAAAGGTTGGCTTAGCACATGGCAAATTGTGAAAAAAACCTCTTATCAAAAATGTTTGCTGCACTCAGTTAAAAATGTCTTTAATTTGTGAGCTAGCATCAGAATGCTGACAAAACCAATGTTATAGGGGGAAAATCTCAAGTCTATTTATTTTATTCTATTCAAGACCTAGGTCTCCCATCAAGCTTATTCTGCTTTGTGGAGGAGAATATATATACATTTCTATCTCCTGTATCTTTTCAATAATATAAAGAAGAATGAATAAGACAATTTTGATGTTTAAAGGCTTCCTTAACTTAGCATCATGTTAGCATAGTATCACTCATCCCCTATTAGTTTAGAGTCAATACTTGTCACATAAAAGTGTCCATATGCATGGTCATGGATATCCCATTTTGTTGTGCCATCATCAACATATTCATAGAAACATAAAGTGTTAGAGTTAGTTAAAAGGAGCCTCAGAGATTATCCAACTGCCTTGTTTCATAAGTAAATAAAATGAGGTTCAGAGAGGTTAATGATTTCCCCCAAGATCCAGTCCAATGCAATGTTGCAGGTGGAGGAAAGAAAAACTACCATGTACTGAATATTGTATTAGGCTCTCGATGCCCGTTAGCCCACTCAAACACTCTCAACAATTTAATGCCATAGGCACTGCCACTTCAGTTTTATATGTAGATGACTTATATGTGGTTTAAGGCTATAGATCTGGACAACAACAGTTTTTATAGCCAATGTGCATATTTTTGATATCATACTGGAAAATAAAATTTATTAATATAATTAGTTTATAATATATAATACATACGCATTATGATTCTAAAAAGCTAATTTTATTAGTACCATTAACAAAATCATTATCTGTGATTCTACCACAAAGAAAGAAGGGTAAGTCCTGCAATGCACTCAAAAGGCAGGAATCAAGCCTTTAAAATGTCCCCAAAACATTTTTATTCAGCCATAAATATGAATAAACCAAAGTTGAGGGTTACACACTAATGGTAAAACTCTCAAACCATTGATCAACTCATGTCCAATTTTTAGGCAGGTAACAGCATAATAGGAAAAAGAGAGATCTAATTTGTATCTGGGACATTTAAATATAATAAGAAAAAACGATTGAGACAGTCCTCTAGCCATGCAGCTCTCTCATTCTGAGCCTAAAACTAATCCCTCAGCGTGCTGGGGGTAAGGGGAGGGGGAGGAGCAGGCTTCATACCACCTGCCACTACCCTCATCTCCCCTCACCTGTACCAAGGCCTTCAGTCAAAATTGCTCATCCTTCCTTCAGTCAAAAAGCTGAAAACTCTATTGATACCAACTCATGGATCTCAACCTCCAGAGGGGTCATCAGTGCTCCAGTTTTGTGAACAGCCACCATATTCTGAATCCCAAATGAGTTTCCTGCTAAGATAGATAGATAGATAGATAGATAGATAGATAGATAGATAGATAGATAGAGTTAGATAGACAGATGCAGTTAGATAGATTTAGCCACAGATACAACATAGATATGTAATATCTATATATCCATTATCCTGCAGGTAGCTTGCAAACCTATTGTTTTAGAAATTTAAATGCTGCAAAGACAAAACAAATAGACATATGCCCAGAAAGTTTAGCAACATGTTCATATATTTTTCCAATTTCCTAGAGTGTCAAAGCATAAATAAGCACTGAAAGAACTAACATCTACTGCATATTTTACTTATTCTAAATTCAGATGTGGCTTCATTTGGAAAGCACACTCACTGTTATTGAGCAAAAGTGGTTAGTCTACAACTAGGATTAAATTTACATCATGTTATCAGGTTAAATCTGTGAAGAGTACTGTGTACAACCAAGAAAACAGGATAGGAATCACTGAGTTAATAAACTAACTTCTTTTAGAAAATATGATAAAATAGCTTTCTTCACCTTACTTGCATTTTTTAAAATCATGTGAATGCTACACAAGTATCTTCTGCCCAAAGTTAGAAGTATGACAGCCCTAAATGAAAAAGAGGAATGGGTACTTTCCACAGCCCTAGGGCCAGCCTAGAAGCAGCCCTTTACTATGAACTACATGGCTCACAAAATTGACAAGTGATTGGAAATAAGGTGATCCTTTTCTCAACAGCAAATGGAAGAGTTTTGAGGTTCTGTCTTTTTCATGATTAGCTGGCTCTGTGTGACTACAGTCTCTTTGGGACTCTGACCTTATTGGTATAAGCGGAATGGGCCTATGGATAAAAGTCAGGAAAGAGCTAAGTGACTGAAGTTTAGAAAACACTACTAGTTAGTACATGAAACATGTACTTGAAAGTGAGTGGGAAGAAAGGAACGATAGACAGTGTGATTTCCAGATGGAGCCAGATCTGACTGTGAAACAAATCAATTACACAGTGCGATGTTAGTTCTTTCAGTACTTATTTATGCTTTGATATTCTAGCAAATTGAAAAAAAAATATATGAACATGTTGCTAAGCTTTCTGGGCATATGCCTATTTGTTTTGTATTTACAACATTTAAATTTCTAAAATAAAAGGAATGGAAAGGGTCATGGTAGAACTACATGTCATACAAGTCGGAATTAACAAATCTGACAAGATAGGGCAGCACAGCTCCATACGATGTCACGCCATGGTTTACAAACCAAATCTCTGCCTGTGGTTGAGGGCAAATGGCTGTTCTCTGTGATGCTCCACTCTCCTCCAATCTCAAGGATGACCACGGTCACCTTAACAACACTTTGTGTGGAACCTCAAAGACGCATGACCATCCCTAGTGCAGCAATCATCACACTGCATTGTAATTATCACCTCCACCTGAAGGCAGGGGGCACTGCACCAGTGTTCAATATATTTTACACACTCAAATGACCAAACAAATCAATAAATGAATGAGGATTTAACCAAACAACAAAGACCTTGCAGGGCCTCTCTTGCCTGCATAGGGAATCATGTTCACTTAAAAAAGCTCAGAAAGTCCCATATTACATATGGTCAATTCTGGGTACCCCTGAGAGGTCTAAGCTAGTCCAGAGGGTTCCTCAGAGTTACATATAAATCTTATTTAACCATAGCTGTCTTCTCTGAAAAATGGCTTCATATCCCTTAGGGAGGTTGTCTGATCTGACCCTTTCTTCTGGGAATCCTCCAACCACTGGTCTAGGCTCCATTTCTGGAGATGCTATCATAGATATAGACTGTCAGGGTCACTTTGGTTCACCAGAAATACAAGCACAACCCTCTATGTCCCACCAGTATGTTTCATTTTAGGATGCCTTAATATTCTTATTCCTGCTTCCCTTTTTATGAAAAATAAATAAATAAAGTCCTCGGAAAGATCATGGACTTTGCTGTCAGAGATGTCAGACTGAATCTCGTCTCTGCCACTTTCTGTTTCACCCCAGGTGAATTAACTCCCTGAGTCTCAGTTTCCTTACCTGGAAAATGGGCATAACAGTACTTACTTTATAGGGGTGGTAAGCATCAACTAAGATGTATTTGGCATAGTGTACCAAATAGGTATTCAATAAATTGTGAGCTTAAAGATGTCTAAGAAAACATAAATATTTTTATAATGCACAGAAGCCAACCAATTTTTCTCAAGATGGCTGGAAACAAGGCAAATGTTGTTTCTATTTAAATATACACAGTAATTGTGTTAGCTTTTTAATTAAGGTACTGGCCATATTTTCTAGCTGCTGTGTAATTTCAAAAATGTAAAATAAATTTTCTGTTCCTTTTGCTTTAAGAATTGGAGGGAAAGGAAATAAACTGTCTCAAATGATATTTTGATATTTATACCTCAATTCCAGTATTTTCTTAGGAAATCTGTTAGGAAAAGGTAATCATCATGAACAGTGATACTGTTTTGTAAACATCATAAAGTTCTGGGCAGCTGATTTACACAGAAGAGTTTTATTTTCTCACCTTATGACCCTAAATTCTGTAAGCTTTAGGAAAAGTACCTGATTCTAAAGTCAATCCATCAAGGAAGTCACATAAAAAAGCAAGAAAAACAACAACTACTCACCTCTATTGTGGTTAGTAGATCCAAACAGTGGCATTAAATGGTATTCTTCAGTATGAAGTAATCTCTTATTTTTTTTCCAGATACTTTAACCATAACTCCTAAACTTTTTTCCCCTTGCTTTCCATTTCATTTATGTTTCTTGTTAGTTATTTCCTGTATTCCTATTTGTATCTCTAGGAAAATGTGAAATTACTCCTTCTATTCACGGAGAAATATACCAACCTGATGATTCTTGAAAGGCTCCTTATTTCAGTTATAAGTTCTCCAAAGTTCAGCATAAATATTAAATTCCTTGATTCTTCTCTTTCACCTGTCAGTTCTATCTATCCCGTAATAATCCTAAATTATCTAAATTAGATCTGTATTACTAGCATTTGTTTTAAAAGATCATGTTTCATTTTGAGGTATGACTGTAGGACAGGGCCCCAAAGGTATAGACAAGGAAAGCACCTTGAATATCACCTAGCTCCCGAAGCAAAGCCAGCATTTCAGCTTAGGAAATAATGGGGGTCCAGAAGCTGTGCTCTGTCTTAACTTCTCTCTCTCCCCCGGGGAGGCTCACATTCAGCCAATGGATAATCTTAGATAATCTTACTGGGGTAGCATCTGATAACTTTTCCAGAAGGCAGAGACCTTTGAGGATTCATAGAGGGAGAAGCAAGGCCACCCTGCCTGTAAAAGTCTTAACATATATCAAGTAACTTTGGCACCTGTTTTTATTAATCTGTAAAAACAAACAAACCAACCATATAGCATGTGTGCGTATACATGCGTGTGAGTGTGTGTATGCTTGAAAGCCTCCTTTCTATAAACTGGGTAATATGGAATGAAAACCAGCTCTTTTGAGTACACTAAGCTTGCTGATCAAAGGTTACTCTGAGATGAACTGCAGCACAAGTCAAAGCTCCTGGCCCACCAACCATGCTCTTATTCTGTTACAGCTCTGTAAACTTCCTCATATGACATCAGACTCTATTGATAGCATTCAATAAGTGTATGTGAACAGTTACTGAGGATAAGCAAAATAACAAGACTGCAGGCATGTTTTTCATCAGTAAGGCAATAAAAGAAGTTTTCATCACCAATAAGTTACTAGTGATGATTTTTACTTTGAAATTAGATAGCAATTGTCTTTAAAAATTGGATTTTCTCCTTTGAGAAATTTCCTAACAGGTCCTGAAACAGTACCATGTACACTACAGGAATTCAATAAAATGCTAGGTTAATTACACATATTTGAAAACAACATGCTATACCTTACAAATATAAATGTAAAACAGTTGAAATAGAAAGCAGGAAATAAAATTTAAGTTAGAAATTAACATGTGATCTTCTGATAGAGCCACCTCCAAGCCAGAGACAGTGAACTTCCCTAAAAGCAAATGATTGGCCTCAGCCCGTGGGACGGTCTTGTGCTCCCCAGTTAACAAAAATAAGATATCCCACAACACAGGGTCTTTCAGAATTTCTAGAACTGAGATAACTTATATTGCTGAACAAATACCTATTATGTGCTCTAGCATCTTCTTTCACGTTTCTTTGTTAAGTTGTTAGTGAGCACTAAAATAAGAGGTATTCATTCCTAAGATGACATAGTCTGCAGCAACCACTGTCTTGCAGGCTTCACATGCGTCATGTCAGATCAGAGTCTTCAGTTTAAAGATGGCCAATGATTAGATAAAGGTAATGTATGTTCTCTCATTACATCTTATCTAGATAGTGGCAAGAGAAAAGGATACCAGAAGGCAGCAACATGCTGAGCCTCTCTCATGAGCTGTGGCAATCCAGTTACAAAGAAGTTGAGAGTTCTCGAACAGCAGGCAGAGCTCGAATTTACTCCTTCATTTTTATCTACACGTGGTTTTAGAATTTGTTTTAGAAACATATATTTTACCATCTTCACTGTAAAAAATTGTGAAAAGAAAGCAATCGAGGTACAAGGTAAACAAGGTAATCATGCACATGTATTAAAAGCTGCCCAGTAAATATCATTAAGTGAATAATGTAGGTTATGGAATAGAATGCAATCTATGATTCCATTTTGCATATCACCAATGAATGTTTAACACATACATAGGGAAATTTTGATAAGTTCTCTTTTTTTTTCTTTTTTCTGCCCCGCTCCCGGATAAGTTCTCAATTTTTAGCAATGAAGTGGGGTAAGGGAGTATGAATTGGGTGTTGTGGAATACTTTCAACTTCTAGAACATATCCAAATAGATGGTTGGATAGATACATATAGGTAAATAGATAAATGTTACTTTGTAATTAGAAAAAACATTAACATACATCATTATGTAGAAAAATATTCAAGATACAATATATTATCTTATATATCTATGGTGCCGACTCTCAGAAAACATTTGACAATGCTGGGTCAATAAAGTGAAGTATATTTTATCACTGCATGTCTTTTCAGAGCTTTAAATGTGCACTGTGCATATCCTTTAAGAGTAAATAGTTGTATAAAGCAGAACATAAATGTTCACTTGCAGAGAAATAGAAACTCCTAGCGGTTACTATAGCTTTTATCCTTGTTTAGTTTTGGCCAATTTGCTTTTAAGTCAAGATATACTGGGTAGTCTTTGGATAGCAAAAATGCTGGTCTGTGATTATGATCAACATGCAACCTCTGAAAATCATGAAGACCATGTCTATTTCAAACTTTCTGTCCTATTTCTGTAGGTCGAATTGGCAAGCTGGTCAAGAAGGGAGTCGGGGGCCTGGGCATGTCAGACACAGCTACCCATCCCCTTCCTGCTCTCAAGTTGAGGGTTATGATTTTTTATGTAGAATCCTCTACCCAGGAGGAGGGCCTTGCAGTGCTCAGGATTTTCAGAGTTTAATTCTAAATCTGGAATGGGCTAATCCGTATCTTGCTAAATTATACCCTGGATATGAAAGAAGGGAAAATGTAAATTCATCATGCAAGTTAGCCTTAGATGTCTTGAGGGCAGGAAAAAGTCTGAAGGAGTGATTTCCGAGACAATGAGGGGGCAAACCTCCTTTTCCTGCCCAAAACACACTGGAGAACTATGCTTAAGGCTTGGATTCTTGCACAAATATGAATTCCCACAAGAAAGTTAACCTTTTGAGCCGTTACCAACCATTTCATAACCTACTATGAATTGCTGTATGTGATCCTCATGGGAGAAAGCATTTGAAGGAGCTGATACCCAAGAGTAGAAAGGGATGAAGTGGCATGCGGAGGAGAGGAAGTAACCCACCCCATTTCCCTGTTTGGTGCAGCACTAGCTTTGCTTTTGTACTCACTGGTCCTCTATGCCTTTTTTTTCACATATAGAAAAAGTGAGACTGACAATTCGCTGGTTTCCTGAAACAGGTTAATTCATCTTCAGAAAGGAACTCAGAGCACTAGTGAGTATTTTCAAATGCATCTCTCAAATTTGGATGAATAAATAAATAACTAAACATAAGCAAATGGTGGCGGCTAAACAGCTGCCTTCTTGCCTGGCCCTGACTACCTTCTAATTAGAACCATAACACCATGGCTTGTTGAGACTACTCTGGAGTCTAAATCACATCAATGAGATGGAAGTTCTAGGCATCTTTGCAGGTTGCTCTACAAAATGAAAGAGAGTTCCTTCTATGACTGTTGATTTTGCAAGGTCTTTCCTTGGCCTATCTTCTATGTATTAAGAATCTTTTCCTTTGTTAAAAGTAGCAAAAATGTTTTCAAAATATAAAACAAATCAAATTATTGTGGTTTTGAAGTCTTATGAGATTCCAACAAATGTCAACATGAACTTAAAATATCATGCATCCAGACCTGGATGCTTGTCCTGGTTTTGCCACATGCTAACATTATGCATGTTTCTCAACTCTCTGAGCCTCTCTTTTCCTCATGTGTAAAAAATAGTTAATATTACCTGCCTTGTGAGATTGCTTTTAAGATTATATAAATGTACATGAATGCATTCTTTTAAACTATGAAGTTATTTTAAAACCATTACTATTAATACTGGTTTTATGCACGACTTTTGTTTCTGACACTGTATGGAACAGTGATAATGGGTCAAATTCCATTGCATGGACCACCAAGGAAGAGCATGATTCTTGCCCTTGAAGTAGATTTAACTTTAAGCATATTTCCTAAAATTATGTACCTTCTTCACCTGGGTATGAACACTGCTTACAATATTAAGAAAAAATTTTAAAACTGTATAAAAACCAGAAACGTGAGTATCATGTCCTTTCAGCATCATATGGGAGCATAGATATAGCAAGTTATTTAATTACTTACAGATGGTGCATTTTGTTTGATTCACTTTATTTATTACTAATTAAAGGCCCAAGAGTTAGTGTAGTTTCTGTTAACTTAGAGAATTTTGTCTAGTACAGATAAAAATAAGTTTGCTCCAATAGATAATAAAGTAGATAAAAAGATAATTCCAAAGGTTGCAGTTTATTGCCCTGTAGATATTATTAAATAACTCCTTTTGTATCTAACATAGCAATCTTATTCTAACATTTATTAAATGACCTATAAATATTTAGATCCTCAAATACTCTTTCAACTAGTCATCTTACTGGATCCCTAACTAACAAATGAGTTGAATAAACTCTTTGACATGTTCGTTTGATGTATGAAGTCATGAAAGAAAGTGAGAGAAAGAAGGGAAGGAAGGGAGGAAGGCAAAAGACAGAAAGAAAAAAGAAAAGAAAAAATAAAAAGTGGATACTTCTGATTGATAACTGGGATGTATACTATTACAATTATATTTAATGGTACTAAAGTCTCACAGAATAAACTTCAAGGTGCATTACCGTTTACTTAGACTTTATATCTCAGATGATGGAGACCCAGAGTCTCATGGTTAATAAAGAGATCAATCACTGCAAATATGAACAAAATTGAACTAAAATGGAGTATTCAGGATCTTTGACACTGTGCTAAATGAACTAATCACTTTAAGATATGTAACTGGGTGAAATGTGTCTGCACAGAGCTCCTCACAGCATACAATAAGAAATGGTAACCATGATTCCAGTCATACCCGAAATTGCTGCTGAAGCTTGGACTTTCAGAACTTAAACTTCCAGGACCTCATTTTAATTATGAATAAAGTGAAGATATTGGAATAAATCAATTTTTTCTTTCTCTGGGAGGTGCTTTATACACAAAAAGGGAAGGCAAAAGATACGTGATTCAGTGTAAAACTTGGGAAGTACCTACCTAAAAGGGGAAGCAAAATAACATATAGCAGAGCCTCTAAGGAGTTCTGCTGTGAATAAATCTTTTAAACTGTTTAATTGTGCATTTTCTAAATCCGTTTAGCCATAGGATAACTCCCTCCCACCTCATCTTTTCTTGTCCATCACCTATGAATGTGCTTATGACCATCACTGTGAACTTAAAACTCATGTTTTAAGTGACACTTTGGGAAATTCTCTATTAATCATCTCTGAGATCACCTGAAATTCTAAAATCCTGTTATCACCTGGCTAATATCACAACTTACCTAAAATTTATATAACACCACCTGCAAGGCACTGTTCCAGTCACTTAACAGATACCAACCTATTCAGCCCAGGTGACAATGCTAGTGCCCATGAAGGTCCCCCTTATATGTATTAGGGTCTGTAGGATTAAATACCTATATATAAAAAATTTTTTCAGGTAATAATGCAAAGGTGACTATGGTTTTACAAGCAGCACAGATGAATATAAAAGAAACATTTACAGACATACCATAAGTTCTATAGTTATTCTTATTGCTGGTTAAGGATAAAGATGTTCATGACAGATTGAGAAAAAAATATGAATGGAAAATATAGTTTGAAAATGGCATTGAGAAATATTTTGTTTAATTTTCAAACCATTCTACTTGTAATTTGGAATTGAAGGTAAACTTGAAACATTTGCTAATGATTGGATGAGTCTCAGAAACAGACTTTTCCATTTTTATAACGGAAATGTTAGTGACTAACACACAAATTCATTCAATAATCAATTAAGAGTGAACTGCATGCCAGGACCTGGGTCCGATGCAGGGATAGAGACCCCAGGAAGCTCACAGTCTTATGAGGAAGGTAGAGTGTGTATGATGGCAATATAATGAATTAGGGACACAGCAGCCACAAGAGGGAGAGATGATCAAGGAAAATTTCCAGGGAAGGTAATAGACTGAGGCCTTAGCAAAGTCATTCCGGGAGAAAAAAGGGGTCAGCTGAGGGCACAGCACAATAAACAGATTCCACTTGAGCCGTTAAATTAGCAAGATATAATATTAGCAGCAGAGAATCTAAACCAACTCTCTTTTACTAGGACAATGCAAAGAAATAGGCTCCACTAATTCCATAGGCTATTTGGGATTTTTCGCAATATTCTTTTAAGGTGTCAAGGACTGAGTCTATGTCAATGCAGGTGAAGGAAGATGCACTGGAGAGAGAGATTCAGTCCAAACTGGTTAAGGATTTCTATCTGATCCTCCCCTTGTCTCCACAGACATGAAAAGAAAGGGACAAGAAAGCAGATCACTGCAGATGTGCGTTACAAATATGCAGCAGTGGTTTGGGCTCCAAGAAAGTTCACCTCTGAGTAAGACACCCAAATCCACTGTGTATTTTAATGTAAACGATTAAAGAGAAAAACGACTGGGAGAAATGCACTCAAAATAGCATCTTTTGAGAATAACCAGTCCTATGAAGCAATATTTAAATGCTGTGAGAAAAAAAAAAAAAACCTGCAAAATTTCAGGTCTTCTATTGGCCTTAGACTTGGTCGGCCTAGTCCACTGTATACAAATTTAAAATCTTGAGGCTGGGCCTCCTAGGAACCCCTTATTAAAAACTGGCCTTAGGTTATATACCTAACAGGACCTCAATTCCCAAACTGATACCAAGAGTTGTTGAACCTGATACTCAAAACTGAACATTCAGCAGGGTAATAAGTGCGTGAGATCACAGGGTGCGTACACTCCGCCACGTTAATCTCTCTTCCTCTCACACTCACATCACAAACAAATCACACAGGTCAGGATGAACAAACTGTTGGGAACTCCGGAAACCATCTTCAGTGTTCTGTTTGTCAGTTTCCAAAAAGGGACAAGATGTCATAAGCCACAGACTTTCAAATTTTACAACTGGTTCCGTTTGAGTAGTCTGAGCTTGGAATACTAAGCAGCTGTCATTCTCGTTTTTCCAATCCTGCTTGCTCCTCCACAGTAAAGAAAGTCTCTGTGGTCGCTGGTTGTGTTTCACCGGGATGAGAGCGGAGGTGAGACGTTCTGACTCCGTCTCCTTGGGCTGCAGTCAAAGCTTCACTTTAGATCCTGCCTCTCCTCTCACTAGCCCCTACCTCACTAATGACAACAGGTGTACTAACCATAAACACGTTTGTAAAGCGTGACAGTGCTTCAGAAATTGTATCTCCATTTCTTCATAAAGGAAATTGCGGTGTGATAGGGAAGAAAACAAGTTCCCTATGTAGGGAAGCAGTCAGAAGATTCCTGTGAGCAGCACAGCCCAACAAGAATATCAGAGAAAAAAAAATTCCATACTGTTAAGCACATAAAAGATGCTACCTTTCAACTCTGAGATCAGCAAGACGACTGATTTATTCATCAATACGTTACGAGTATTGACGTCAATACAGTTACGAGTCAATAAATAAAATAAAGAAACAAAGCAAATGTGCATCCATGTATCCCCAACTCTGAGCCAGTACGCTTTACAATGACCGTAAACTGCTTTTGAAAATCCCTAATTTTCCCGTAGTCCCCCAACTGTCCTGTTCAGAACTAGAAAGAATCTAAGACTTTGCATGGATTCATTTCTCAGACAGCCTGGCTGTACATCTCTACATTTGGGGTTGTTTGTTTCCCTTCCTGCAAACAGCGGGGAGTTGATGGGCAGCAACAAGACAGCTGAGATTTCCTTCCCTTTCCCGAGTTTTTCTTTCCTTTGTAGAGTTGTGATGGGCAGTTTCTTTCCATCATGAGAAAATGCACTTTACTCCATGCAACTCAAAGTGGATTGACATCCCTGGGAACTTGCTAGAAATACAAATCCTAGGGCTCTCCCTCAGACTTACCAGATTAGAATCTCTGGGCATGGGGCCCAGCACTGGTGTTGTAATCAGGGTTGCTTAATGGCCACAGCCCCGTTCCTCCTAGGACCACAGTCTGCCTTCAGAGAGATTTTGACCCTTTCTGGGAAGTGAGCAAGCCTGAGTCAATGTTTTACTCTATTCGTCAAGAACTTGTTCTCTCATGGAATTTACAAGTCTGGCCTTTCAAGTGCAGTCCCAAAAATGGAATGCAAGACACAGGAAGGCAGAGAGGGAAAAAAAGTCTGAGTGCCAAACAGAGAAGAATGACCTCTATGGCTAAATTGTTTTGTCTGCATCCTGTCCAAAGGCACCAAAATTTACAGAGAATAAACTAAGGGAAGGGGAAAAAAAATCGTGTAGCTCAATGATCTTTCGAGTTTGGAATAATTTTAAATTGAGCAATAATCTCAGCATATTTTCAGCCAGCATCTGTCTGTGTTCCATTAAGTTTCAGTCTGCCTTTTACTCCCCTGGGTAATCAGCCCACATACAAGCAGGTTAGGGATGGAAAAAACACTTATTTCATCTTCTATTCCCCACATTTCCTTTTGTATGTACATCATAGCATAGAATGTGACAGGAATGCTTCCATAGCACTGCAGAGAGCATCTTGGGCAGCAGGTTTGGTTGTCTTCTGTGCCTGGGTTCAAATTCTGACTCTGCTAATTACTAGCCATTTGAAATGTGGCAACATACCCTTTGTAGGACTCATTTATTTATTGATTCATTCACTTATTCAGCAGTTATGTTTTCAATGCCTATTAGCAGAAAAACTGTTGCAAATATTGCAAACACACTGAAAAAGACAAACTCTCTGATCTCATAGAATAAACTTTCCAGAGAAAGATAGAAAACAATCAAATAATATACATATGTATTTCTATATATACATCCATATTGGAATACACACACACACACATGCATTAAATCCTATGAAGGAAAATAAAGCAGGGTGGTAGGGATAGAAAATGGGGATGGTAAAGATGTTATTACATTTAAGCAGAAAGCTGGATACAATGAGAGATGTGTGGGGGAAGAACTTACCAGAAGAAATAGCAAGTGCAAAGGTCCTGAGGCAGAATGAGTCTGGAGTGGATGGAGCACCAAGGCCGATGTGGCCAAGAGGAAAAGGGAGGAAGAGAGTGGAAGAGGCAATTTGAATATGTAACCGGGAGCTTGATCTCATGGGGCCTGGAGCCCATGATAGAAATTTGGAATATTTAAGTGTGATAGGGACCCACTGGAGTTTTTTTAAGCTGGAGAATGCTAGGATCTGATTTAGACTTTAAAGGATCACTCCAGCTGTTGTGTAAAGAATTCACTGTGGAGGTGACAGGAGGGAGTTGGATCATGAGCAAGAAAGGCATCAGGGAGACTAGAAACTAGATAACAGTGAATGGGCCAAGCTGTGGAGGTGATGAGAGATGGATAGATGGGGCATGTTTTGAAAGAGGAGACAACTAATTACTGATAAAAGGATACAAAGATGATTGCTAAGTTTTTGACTTGAGCAACTGGGTAGATAGTAATGATATTTCCTGAAATCAGGAAACCAGGGACAGAAATGCGTTTGGGTGAGAAAAGGAGTATAAATCCAGAGTTGCTTTCAGCAGGTTAAATATGGCAGGAAATAGGAAAGACTTGTTTCCCGGTCTTTACATTAGACATCTCATGGTGTCCAGAGCATTAACTGGAGATAATGTGTGTGAAGCGCTTAACACAGTGTGAGGCACAGAAGAAACACTCAGCAAATTAATGTAAGGAGAGAGTTAGCATCTTAATCCTTCAGGGGAAACTGTAGCTATTTTTCTCAGGTTAGACTAAGATTGTTTAAGAATGATGGGACTAGGAATTATGTTTGCAGTAAACACTAAGGCAGCACCACTGCAGCACTTCTTAGGTTTAAAAAGGGCACAACATGCTGTTTCTAAACTATAAACTTAACCATGTAAAAGGCAGACTCCCTCTGAGAATCTCATATGCCATGCTTCTTCCCACCACAGGGCCTTTGCACGTACTACCAAAGAAGTCAGCATGGAACAATGAGGCAAGAATCCAAGTTTCAGGGCCAGACAATTTGGATTCAATGCCAAGCTTCACTCCTTGCTGTACATGTGACATACAAGTTACTTAGTTATCCTCTCTGACCCTCAGTTTCATGTAAAATGAGCAGAATACCCACTTCACAGAACTACTGGGAAGATTCAATGAGGAAATATATAATTTACCGTTAGCGATACTAAGACTTCATTCTAATTGTATGTAAACTCTATACTAATAATTTTTAAATAAAAGAAACCAAATACTTTCAAAACATTTTGCAATTGACTTAATTTATGACTCTCGAATAAAAAAAGCCAAAACTTTATTGACCAAAAAGAGACATCTTTAGAGATTCATCCTGAAATTAAACCAAGAGTTCTCTAATTTCAAAGTCCATATATTTTCACCTTCAACTCAACTGCATCACTAATAACAAAGATAAGAAAATGAAATAAAAAAAAAGGCTTACAGTACACACATTCTTTTTTGTCTAAGACAGTATACTTGGATTCACAAGCAATTTAAATAAGAATTTTAAAACATAATGCAAGGTTTCGGGAAATAAGCTGTACTTGGCTCCACTGCTTCTACATTTACTGAAGAAAGCAGCTCAGTGACTTGGGAGTCACAGCGATGTTGGGGAAATGTGTTTTCCTCTTAATTTTCATGTGAGGCTGGCATGCTTTCGAGGGCTGGAAGATAATGCAGTGGCAGCATGCACAGGCTCTGAGATCTGAGTTCAAACTGCCGTTCCTACCAGCTGGAATCTTCAGGACAAGGCGTCTAGTCTCTCCAGAGGCACAGTTACCTCCTCTAAATATGAGGGGCTGGCTTAGCTGACTGCACAGGCTCCTTCCAGCTCTATACTTCGCTGGTCTTTAGAATCATTAGGGAAGATCACTACGACTCCAAAAGGAAAAGGTCAGATTTCCCACCCCATCAAAGAACGTATCTATTGTTTCAGATGCTTTATATGCTAAATCAGTGCTTCTAATGAAAAAGGTATTTTTCTCCAGTTTTTAAAATTTCTAACTTCAAGAAAAAATGAATCTACCTAAGAAACACATGACACAAGGGCACTTCATCATACTGAGTGTATGTTCCATCCTCAGTGGTCACTTTTACCAGAGAACTGGGTTGAGCCAGGGTTGGGGGTGTCCTCAGAAGTATGGGGATGGTGCCTGCAGAGGCTCTGCACTCTGGGGTGCCAGGGCCAGCTACGGAGAGGGAACAGAAAGAGTGAGGGCTGAACAGAGCCATGTCTCTTCCTGAATGACTCTCGGTGGTTTCAGAGGAAAGGCAAGGGGAGTAGTGTCCAGGCTGTACACGGGAATTGGGTAAGTCCCCGCACTAATGTAGGCGTCACAACACGGCTATGCTTTTATCTGTCAGGAATAGGCCTTCAGTTACACATTGACCTACCGGAGAGAAAAAGGACTTAGGTTGAGCGAACTCCCCCACTGATAAGTCATTTCTTAATTTTGTGGGGCCAGGGACTTTTTTGAGAATCTGATGAATCTGGCTCTTCTTCCCCAACAAAATGCACGTAAGTACACAATTCTGCACACAATTTCAAGGGCCAATCCTTCGAGCCTATTCTAGTTCTTCGTGGACTAACAGGATAAGAATCCCTTATCTAAATGAAGGAAAATTAAGTGTTTATGACAACAGACAAAATTCAGGCACAATGCACATGTGGTATAAACCTATTTTTCTATCAAATAATCTGAAAGGACTGGAAGCTGTGTTTTCATTCTGTTTGCTGTCTCAGTGGCATTGTGTCCTGCCCATGGAGTGAAGTCAACAATGTCAGTCATGGTAGCTGGGGAAAGAGGAGGGAAAGCGGGAGGGAGAAAGGAGGTGGGGAGGGATAGAGGGAGGGAGGGGGAGGACAGGGGAGGGAGGGGGGAGGGAGAGAGGAAGAGGGAATGATTTGGGGATTTCTGTGGAGAATGTTACTTAGAAAAAAATACTGCTGAGGTTATAGGGAAGTATAATAAAAGACTTTATGCTTATAGTTGAAGTCAGATACAAATATGAATCCTGTTCCTTCCCCATAGTAGCAAACTGACCTTGGGTGAGTTCTTCTCTGCCCCTCAGCTGTCTTCTCAGTGAAAGGGGGATAACGAGAATGTCTACCTCACAGTGTTATTGTGAGGACTGAAGGAGCTAATAGATGAAAAGCACTTAGCACAGCGTCTGGCAGGTAAGAAGTGGTTAATAAGGGAGGTATTTACCAGCAACAAAAAGCTATGACCTATTTAAGATGGCGCTTTCTGCAAAAGTGACAGCCTTGAAAATAATTTGAAAAATAAACCAAATTAGAAAAAAAAATCATCTTTTTAGTATTAGAATCATTCCAAAAAATTTAATTCCAAAAAACTTAAGATTAATTTACAAATCAAAAAAAGCTTGAAAAAAACACCAAAAAAGAAATATAACATTTATCCATCAACACACAGTTGCTTCTATTTCTCTAAGAAGGGAATATTAATGTTAACAGTAATATTAAAATGGAGCTCCAAATTAATGCGAAAAAAACTCACTTCTAGAGATTATCACGAATCAGAGATTAGAATTCTGGGCTTTGCTCTAGGCCATGCATCTTCCTAAATTCATAGCTTGGGCACCCTTTTTTACAAGTTATTTTTTTCCTCACTAGAATGCTTGTGTTTATATAGTGCATACATCATATTTATATGAGTGTTTTTAAATTCATTTCATCCACTCAACTCAAAATTCTTTTAAAGCTGTGTTATCAATAATGTTGTTTATCTATTTTCAATAATTATTTGCGTTTAGTGTAGCGCCCACCAGTCCCTATTCCCCAACCATCAAGACAGACAAATAAAAGCATTTCTGTGTATGGCTGAACTATTACTCTACATGTACATTTGGCATAACATTTACCTTTATGTAAGTACTATCTGACCATACTATATATTTTATTATACAAAGCTGAAAGATGTTATAAATTATAAAAGCACAGAAACTAACTTGCAGTTTACTAATCTATAAAGTATAAATTGCATTTTTCAAATACCTAAATGAGTCAGACTGTATGGTAGGCACTTATATAATTATCTCTAATCTTTAAAATAGTCCTGTAAAAAAGATATTATTACTGTTGCCATTTAATAGATGATACATAGGAACTTCAAAAAGATTCACGAGGAAGCTGAAAAGCAACACATATATACCTGAACCTCACACCTGTATCCTTCTTCCATTGCCTGTAGTGCACAAGTTAAATATTAGTTTCAGTAATATTTAATACAATAAGAAAATTTAGACAAGCTCAGGTAAAGCATTATAAGCGGATTTTGTCTGGGAATGGAACCTCCCATTGTACTTTGTATCATATTTTATAACATTTGCATGTCAGTTATTTATATCAGGGACCATATCTTACTTACGTAAGGCAGAGACTGAGCCTGAATTGTTATTTCTGCACACAGTAGACATGCAAACTCTCACTGAGTGAATGAATAAATAGATTTAAAATGTGTCCTGGAGACAGTGAAGAGATTGCACATGGCCTGGCCTGACCCATTCATCCCTCCCACTCCTCGCCCACTTCCCCACCTCCCCGGTTAAGAGTGAGTACACGGATGAAGAATATGAGGACAGTTTGCAAAGAGAAATTCTGAAGGAGGAAGGATGCACCAGTCACAGAGCCTTCCTCACACCACTTCCTCTTCCACAGTGACTTTCTGGGCTTCCCATGACTTCTCCCTTGATATACGGTCAGTGTCCTAATATCCAAATCCAGTGTCTGTTCTTAGTAATGTGCTACAGTTGATTAGATTGGCCTACTGAACAGTGCATTCAGCAAAGGCTGGAAATCCTATATTCCTGTCCAGTTTCCACCTGGGACAGACCAAGTAGAAACAAGTCTTTGCATACACTATAATCTGGCCCTTTTTCACTAAATTTAAGAAAGGTGGTGGGGCAGGGCAGGATGTGTGGGAGCTTTCACAAGGACAGTGAAGACCTCTTTGTATTGGTCAATGGGTTAGTTTGTCTGAGTATTTGAGGTTTTGGAGATCATTGGAATGGAAAATTCAAACCAGCAAATTGAAAGAACACCCCATGACCTAGTAAAACAAGCAGCGCTTGTGCATATCCTAAGGTTTTCTGAGCAGACCTCCCGTATACCATGTAAAATAGGGTATATGTGTGCTCCCAAAGAAATCAAGTCTTATCCAAAAGAAGCAAAAAGCCAACATAATAAAGAAAAATGGAAAGGTTTTTAAAATGAATATTGTTGAAGTCAATCTAACTAATAACTATATCTAGCAATTGTGACAAGTTATTCTTTTAGAAATAAATAGATGAGTGGTTTGTGTTTACCAGAAGTTTACTTGTTTCTTTTCTTTTTTAATTATCCATAGGACTTCATACAGAAGAAACTTGCAGTTGTATTGGAGTTTGGAGCCTGTGCATCATGCAAACAATTTAAGGAAATATTCATTTAGGGAATTAAAGTAGAAGAAGCTAAATTTGGCCCAGAAAATTAAGAACATTATCTCCGAAATAACGTTCTCCAAAGCTAAGAATAATCCATTATGTTTATTGAGGAGTATTAGATCTCAATAAATGTCTCAAATGTCTACCTTATGCTTTCCCATGCTGTTCCTTCTGTTGGGGAATGGATGTTTCTTTCTGCTATCTGAAAGCTTGTTGAGTTCTCTTTCTATAATCTTTGGGAATTCAAAGAAGCCTATGAGTCATCAGAACTCATTACAAACAGTGAGTGTGGAATTTCATTTCCTAGAGATTATGAAGAATGTAGCACACATCTGTGGTCTGTTAGACTCTGGATGTAATTTTGGCTATAGGCAAAGGATGGCTTAAGTGACCTTTTAAGGTGTCTGCTCTGTGTACTTAGGATTTCAGCCTTCAAGATTTGGCCTACTCAGCCACTCTGTATTACTGATGTGGTCACATTTTAGTCAGAAAAAAGTAAATGTTTTCAAACAAAATGACTGCATTAAGAAGTAGATTGTTGCTTTAAATTAACACCAGGATTTTAATAGGCAGAAATGCCTGTCTGTTGGATCCAGTTGGGCTAGTCCCCATTCTCTGGTCCCATCTATATCAAGTAAGAGCTTTCCAACTCTTTGTGCCTTATCTGGTACATCTATGAGAAACCAGGGAGGGCCCTAAAAGCTGGCAGCGTGTAAGGCTCATTTACGGAAAGTCCGCACCCTGGCCTTATTTTTAAGGCCTTATCTTTGATTTCCTGCTGGGGTGGCGCTCTCACAGCCACGCTTTTGTGTTCAACGTCTGACTTACTCCTTGTTCAGCTATAACTTCCTATCAACTATGAAATTATTTGGGAGAAAGGGAGGTGAATTGTTTTGAGTAATGGATAAAAAAATTTTTTTGATGAGGTTTTTTTTTTTTTTTTTTTTTTTTAAGAAAACATTCTCCTGCCTGCTCGAATTTTCCCTTTCTCAAATACGGGCTTGCTGTCATATAGCTATGTCTCTGAATCTCCTTGACAGCTAAAGAAAAATACAAGGCAAAGAGGGCAATCCTTCCACAAGCCTGGCTGCCGCAGGTGTCCCCACCCTTCCCCCAGCCACTCAATCGTAAAAGCTTGGCTTCATCGGTGACCCTCCCCTCTTCTTCACAGCCTCTGCAAGGCCTGTTGAGTTTTCATTAAGGAAAATGGCTCTAACCCATTATTAAGCAATTTTTACCCTAACCACCCTCCTCTCACGCCTCATTACAACATCGCTAACATCAGGAGTCCAACATTCTAGTATTATAAGTAAAAAAAAAAAAATTCTATGGAGCTGTTAATGGTGAGAAGAATCCCCAATGGTGGTAAACCGTGGGTATGTCATAATTCTGGGCCTGAGAACCAAGGCAGAACTAAAGAAATACACCCCACAGATGTATCTTTCTTTCTTCCTGAATACTGTCTGCATGACCTTCTACTTCCTCTCCCAAAGTCCCCTTCTGCTATCCCTTTCAAAACGTTTACTCTATTTTCATTTCCCAAATTCATGCACGATGGTGGTAAATGGCTCTATCACAGTTGCCACCCTGGTAAATGTACAACCTTCAACAGAGGTGAAACCTTGGGAGGGGTCGAGGCCTAACATATGGGCTACTTCCACATGGCCCTGACTCTCCTCCTCCCAGAAGGAAAAGGGAACTAGATACTTAATAAGCATATCATTTTACTGACAAGGCATACAGTAAGTGGCTGATTCAATTAAAAACAATGCCAAGTTGGATAACCTTATACACAAGTCATTTCATTCTTGTGCAATTGTTTTTATAGGACAGAGTCCCAGAAATGGGGTTGCTAGGCCAAAGGATAAATGCATCTCTAATTCTGTTAAATATGTTCAGATCTCCCCCCCCCCATAAAGGTTATGCCACTTTATAACCCCCTAGAAATATATGAGTGGGCTTGTTTCACTCAACTTTGCAATGGAGTGTGATATCAAACTGCTGGGGTTTTGCTATTGTTATGAATAAGAAACAGTTTCTCAGTACAGTTTGGATTTACATTATTGTAAGTGGGGTGATCCTATGTTTAAAGGCCATTTGTGCTCTCCCTTAAATTACGGCATTTGGCAAAGGCATTCTGTGATCCAAAACACTGTTTCTTTACCTTCAAGTCTCACCCTGTGGGCTACATGTGAGGTCAACACTGCTCGCACGTGTTCTGGGATTGAATGAGGGTGGATGGGGCACATGTGTCAACAGAGCAAGGGACCTGCCTGGGAAGCTTCATACTTCACATAGTCAGTCTCTAGTTATTGGTCTGGCAGGAGCTGAATGGAGTATGCCAAGGTGACTCTCCAAAGCATAGTAAGGAGGGATGGCTTGTTCTGTAAATTGACATCCCGTGCTATTCTGGAATATCTGGGATGATCTGTCTTCTCCTGTCTAAAATGTAGTATTCGCAGTTCTGGTAAGTTGTGTGTAAATCTTAATCAAAGAAAAGGATTGAGAGAGAGAGAAGGAAGGAGGGGAAATATTAAGAAAAAGTTCTCACATCTGACCGTATGGTTTACAGAACTTCGTCTCCAGACATGGCTCCTTACACAAAAGAGGCATTGTGTTTATTTTTGACAAACATGGAATATTGAGCCCTGATAAGATACCTCCCCTTCAGATTGCTGCTAGAAATATTCCTGGAAAATTTTAAGATTAGACAATTGTGTCATAGAGAAGTGGTTCTTAAAGGGTATTACACATAATAAAATTTCTATTAACTATTAATTTTTTTTAAAAATGTTCTAAAATTTGTATGGGAAATGCTGGATTAAATAAAAGCAAACAAACTTTTGTATTGCAAAAGCTTTTGAAGACTTTAATGTGGGGAGGAGTTAAAGTAATCAGTGTCTCCCAACATAACTTGGCTACAAAATCCTCTTCCCCTCAAGAAACAATCAAGGGTGTAGTGTTATGGTAATGTTGGACAACACTGGTGTAGGGGCAAAGCATCTATCTTGATAATCTAGATGAGTTTCAATTCTGACAACAAAATGCATGAGGTTCTTAGTCACAGGGCCTCTCGGTGCTTGGGTTACTCCTCTCTAAAGTTGGGTACTGTACATGGTCACTGTCAGTTCTTACTTTGACCTATCAGGTGGGAGGTATTGCAGAAGACATCCTGGCAGTTTTGCTTTTAGCTCAGACAGTGGCTTCCTTGGTCCATTTCAAGGGTACTACCGAGGGGTGTGAGAGACAACACTTTTATAAAGCCATGAGAAAGAGCCTGAAGAAGACTGGAGATTTTCTCTTACAAGATATCATAGAGACCTTGACACTAATCCCCATTCTGTCTGCAGCTGCAGAGACCAACCACTTATTGATTGTCATGAACTTACCAGTCTAGGTAGTGGTCTACCCTGGGGTCAGGACACTAAGATGGTCAAAATCCAGTTTCAGTTTTATTTGCAGAACATGTACATAACAAACACCTTCCTGCAGCTCCAGGTCATCATTTAAATGTCAGAATAAACACACTTGTGGTCCCAATAGCTCTGCTTCTTTGGCATTTGCTTTTTCTGATATTATATGCCATTTTATAACAGTAGAGATTCTGATCTGTCAATGTCACTAAATTATTAACATCCATAGGTTTTACAAATGCCATGAAGTGGGATTTGTTGGAAAAGCCTGATGCTCTGCTTTGCCCCTTTGCTCCTTCATTTGCAAACATGCATTGAGCCTACCATAGCCAGGCTCTCTCCTGAGGCTTCCAGAGAGTCTCATGATGGTTGCACATGTTGTTTTTTTCTGAATGCTCTGATATACTCCTTAAAAGAAGCAGCAGAGATGTCTGTTCCTCCAGGAAGCCTTACTGAGTTTCACCTCACCTCAGTCTGGATTGTGTGTTTTACCTACCTCACCCCACCCTACTCCACCCCCAGTTCCAAACAGCTCCTTCTACACATATCCAATATTACACTGAGATTGCTGCATGCCTGCCTCCCTCCTTGAGGGCATCTCTGCTCCTTAAGGAAAAAGACTCTAATTCCTTTTTTTTTTTTTTTTGAGACAGAGTTTCGCTCTGTCACCCAGGCTAGAGTGTCGTGGCATCAGCCTAGCTCACAGCAACCTCAAACTCCTGGGCTCAAGCGATCCTCCTGCCTCAGCCTCCCAAGTAGCTGGGACTACAGGCACGCACCACCATGCCCAGCTAACTTTTTCTATATATACTTTTAGCTGTCCAGCTAATTTCTTTCTATATTTTTTTAGTAGAGACAGGGTCTCGCTCTTGCTCAGACTGGTCTCGAACTCCTGACCTCAAGCCATCCTCCCTCTTTGGCCTCCCAGAGTGCTAGGATTACAGGTGTGAGCCACTGCACCCAGCTGACTCTAATTCCTTAATCTCCATCTCATCAAGTACTTAGATTTATGACTGAGTGATTGATTGAATCGATGCATTAAAAAAAAACAATTCCTGTTCTCAAAGACCATATAGATCTACTTCAGCTTTTCTAAGTTGCTTCCTGTGCAGAGAAGGGTCCAAAGGTTAGGCAAGGCTAACACACAGCTCAGAAAGACAGTGGCCCTTTCCTGTCTTGGAATCCACCTGCTTTATCAGGCTATCACCTCTCCCTGCTCCCCACTAATTCCACATACCTTGTTAATGTGGGCAGAAACCAATGGGAGGCAATAGCAGTCATATTTCTAGTTTAATTACAGAAACAGAACCCTTACATCTCCTTAATTGTCAATTATAAAAAAAGAAGAGGTACATGCCATGCTTCTTGTCATTAACCATCTTGCCTTCTTGTAAACAAGGATGCTCCACAAGTATTCGGAGTATAATTATAATAAACCACACAGTCTGCCAGTTATATCTGCAGAACCCAGCAATGATAAATTTTGTGAACATAGGTATATTGAGGTAGGAGGCACATAAGAGAGAGTTTCTGCTTCACTCAAGTCAATAGCCTGCAAAACGTTTTTTTTTTTTTTTTTTGTGATTATCACATAGACTGGAAAAGACATTCTAAAAGCTATTTAAATGTTTTTACAGAAAGGATGTAAACAACAGTGTTTCTGTGCTCAGTGTAGAAGTAACCTCGTCACATTAATAACCAGCGTATAAAATGCCGAGCCATATCACTGGATACCAATCAAACGGATTTTGAATCCCCGGCTTATGCGGCAATCTTTTGGTGCATGTTATCCTCTTTAAGGAAAAGTCCAGTTGACGGTTTCTCTCTCTCCCTTTTCCTCTCTCCTCTGTCTTCTAACTTTAGGAAGACTTAAGCTGCTTAGGAAAACAGATCTTTGTTTTTGAGTTGCATGGTTCTTCACTGCTGCCAGATATTTTATCCCGATGTGTTTGTATAAAGAGGAATAAAGGGAAATCCATCACAAAATTATTTTCACTCAGTGAATGCCAAAAAATACATGCAACTGAAGCAAAAAAATGAAATACATAAAAGGGCTGGTGGTGACTGAGCCCTCATTCCTGTTATGAATGGGGACTGGAGGAAAGTGTTCTTCCATCCACTCATGTCCCCATTCATTCATTATTCATTCCAGAACAATTCAGTAACTGTTTTAGGTTTTTAAATAATTCCTCAAATGCATATAATTTTTAAAATTAAAACCTGGGCAGATTTAAACAAACAAACAAAAAAAAAAACCCCAACCTACCACGTTGTGCCTACAGTTAAAAATATCCTAAAAATGTTGCAGAAACATCAGCAGCCCCCATAGACATTTTCATTGACATCTTGAGAGCAAAATACTAAAACAGTACTACAGTTTCAGGTACTTGGGAACATAAAGGGCAATAAATATGGCATACATCTCCCAAATTTTGATTTTTTTCTTCATTGAAGCATCAAGGAAAGAACAAGGGATTTGGAGTAAGAAAACTCTGAGTTTGAGACCTAGCCCTATCTCATCCTATTTATTCTCTTTACTTTGTGCAACTGAACTGAGGATCAACTAAATTAATTTATGCAACAACCATTTGGTCCATTCATGCAGTCATTCATTCATTCATTCAACTCATTTATTCATTCACTCAACAAGCTCTATAATGGTCCAGGACTTGTCCTAAGTGCTGCCAGGAATATAAGGATAAAAAAAGAAAGAAAGAAAGAAAAGAAAAAACCAGGCCCCTACTCTCATGGGATTCTTTGTCTATTAGGTAGCTAATGCTGATAAAATAACCAAACTAATGAATTTATAATGATAAATTGAAGTGTGTGCTCTGAAGGCAAGGCATGCTTCTACAAGCTTAACCAAAGAACCACACAAAGACAGAGACTTGGGTGGCCAGGTGCGGTGGCTCGTGCCTATAATCCTAGCACTTTGGGAGGCTGAAGCAAGAGGATTGCTTTTGAGGCCAGGCGTTTGAAACCAGCCTGAGCAATATAGCAAGACCCTTTCTCTACAGAAAATTGAAAAATCAACTGGACTTGGTGGCTCATGCCTGCAGTCCCAGCTACTCAGGAGGCTGAGGCAGGAGGATTGCTTGAGCCCAGGAGGAGGAGGTTACTGTGAGCTATGATGACACTACTGTACTCTAGCCTGGGCAACAGAGTGAGATCCTGTCTACAAGACAGAGACATGGGGAGGGCTTTACAGAGCAAGAGACACTTTTATCTGAGAGTAAGTGAGAGATATCACTGGACAAAGGGGTGGGGGTGGATGGGGGTGGAACAGCTTGCTTGTGCAAAAGCCTTAGAATAGGAAACAGCACAGTGGTTAAGAGGAATTGAAACAAGGTCAGCATGTAAAGCTGGGATTGAGCAGGAAGGAAGTGAAAGTGAAGTTCAAGGTGGGGAAGGGGTTTCTAGCATATATGTAGCTACTGGACACTGGAAATGTGCTATATTCAGAGGGAAATAGGTTGTAAATATAAAATACACACTTTATTTTGAAAGCTATGTGGAAAAACTAAAAATGTTTCAATAAGTTTGTATATTGATTACATGTTGAAGTGACATTTTAGATATATTGGTTTCAATATATCACTAAAATTAATTTCATCTCTTTATTTTTGCTTTTTAAAGATGATTCCTAGAAAATTTAAACTTACGTACATGACTCGCATTGTATTTTTCTTGGACAATGCCGATAATACATGCCTTCTAAGCCTTTTAAGTCTGAACAGCAGTTTTTATCCTGAGCACAATGGGAAGCAGCACTGAAAGGCTTTATGAAGAGGGATGAGGGCTCTCTCCAGGTTCTGGGTGTAGAGGAGATCAGAAGGCAGCTGGAGGGGGTGGAGGAAAAGCCAGCTACATGTATGTTACAGCAGCTTGGTTTAGTGGCAAGGCAAGAAGTAGAGATAGGAGAAGTGGGGAGATTGGCGAGATAAGCAGGAAGAAACATCAACAGGCCTTAGCAGTGAACTGAGAACCTCCAAGTTTGCAGAAGTCAAAATATACAATGTAGCACCGTTAAGTCCTATACTAGAGGTATGAATCCAGTGCAGTGGGAGTACAAACGAAAAAGCAAAGACGTGCTTTACGTGGTATAAAATATTACTGCTGTTGCTGCTTTTGTTTTAAGGTGAGCTTTGTTGAAAATCATGTTCTAACATCACACCAAGAAACTGCATGCTGGCTGGAACATGAAATATCTTTTGACCAGAGTTGAACTTAAATAAACAGATACATAATGAGTATTGACTATGTGCAAGCATCTGTAGAAGGGCTGCTCTTGAGATGGAAAAGAAAGGAAACTAACATTTACTTAGTGCCCACTATCATGTCCCAGGAGCTTTATGTGTTTAACTTATTTCATCATCCCAAGAACCTTATGAGGCCACGTTATTAACCCCATTTTATAGACAAGTTACAATGATGGTCAAAGAGGTTAAAAAATTGTTTGAAGTTCCAAGAAGACAAGGAACTTTTCAATTTTGCTCCCCATTTTATCCCTAAAGTCCAACAGCTGCCCAGCACATGCTAGGTAGTTAATCCATGGGCAGAATGAATGAAGAAAAGCCATACAGCTCATACGAGGTAGGGCCAAGTTCCAACCCTGCTGTTTCTTGACTTAAGTACACAGTATAGAAGTTGAAGCTTTAAAAAATAAATATAGTTAGGCATAGCTTATATATTTATATGCAGTTAGGCTAACAGGTATTTATGTAAGAGCTCTTTATCTGTGACAGGTGGTTGAATAATAAAAATAGTTAACATTTCCTAAGAATTTACTGTGTGGCAACCACTCTTCTAAGCACTTTACTTGTATTACTTATGTCTCATTCTCAGCACCCTATGGGGTAGGCACTAGTATTTCTCTCATTTTATAGACTGGGAAACTGAGGCACACAGAAGTTGAGTCACTTGCTCAAGGTCACACAGCTGTTAAGACATTAAACCCAAAGAACTCTAACTCTAGACTCCACATCACACTCTTAACCACTGTGAGGCTGAGCCCACCCACTACTCCGCAAGACCCTAGCTCTTACAAAGATCTCCCTAATACTAGGGCAAAGTCTGCTTTCCTGTCATTGGACCAGCACCCTCTCCTGGGGCCACACAGTGTGATGGTTTATCAGGGCACCCCCTCGTAAAACTAGGAAATCATTTAAGGCTAAACAGTGAGTCAGACGTTTGGAGGGTCAGGGTAAAATGAGTACAAAAATAGCCTGTGGATCTTGTGTTGATCTCATTCAACAAAAAGAGCAAATTTATCCCAGGTCTTTAAATGTTCACTGGCAGGAAGCTATTATTTGTCCATGGTGACATCAGATAGAGGAGAGCAAAGAGGTGCGACAAGGGGCTGAGGAATTTGAAGATTTCCCAGCAGCAGAAAAGCAGAAACCATCTCAGTAGGGTGTTAACAGCGAATTCAAGAGACCCTTGTTCACTTATGGAGTTTAATAGGTAAGATACTCTCTAAACACACTGGGCATTAAGTGCTTGCCAGCAGTTCAGATAATAAACTGGATGGTTGTGGTCAGCCATCTAGGCATCTGATGTGTGCCGGTTACTTCAAGTGTGAAATTACATGTTTTTGATTGTGAAGTGAGAGGGCTTCGTGCTCTAATTTCGAATCTGTTGGGCATGTGTGAATCTATATGTGAACACTTCACTGCTTTCAATACTTAAAATTGTCATGCATATGTAGAGTCCTTGAAGAAACTGTTTTGTTTTTTTTTTTTTAAAGAAGTAGTCTTGATATTACTATGAAAATTTCAAAACAAGATTCAGGACCTGGCAGTTTGATATAAAGGGACTTAGTCTGGTGCCCTATCGAGACAGTCTGAAGTGCAATCAAACCTCATTATGAAGTGTTCTAGTCTATAAGGTGCCTCATCGCCCACAGACTGGGAACAGCATGATGTTTCTCTACTTACTGCTGTCATCTGCAGGCCCTGGGAATCATGGAAGTAGACCAAACGCCCTATGTGTTAAGTGGCCATACATAATGGGTAGGGAGGACTGCCCCTGCCCACTCAGCGACCAGAAAAGTAAGCTTGTCCCTGCGCTGCCATAAAACTTATCACACAATATTATAATTGCTTGTCTAATTGTTCTTCTCCTCTGTTGGACTAAAAACTCCAAGAGGGCAAATCCTACATCTCTCTTTTTTATTATGGCATACCTAGAGTCTAGTGTAGTGCCGGGCATATAGTAGGCACTAAACGCATAGCTGAATGAATGAATAAAAGTATTTTCATACATTACATTAAAGACAGTCAGTAAATTAACAGTTTTAGAAAACATTATAAAAGCAGTGTTCTAGAATGGTATTCTTTACAACCATTTCTGACGGCCTTTTAAAATATGCTAACATTCAGATGACAATTCTTAAGACCAGAAAATAAAGATTGGTAATAAGGATTAGCGGAAAGGATGGAGTAGGGGAGGGGTAACAGAAGGATTTACTTGAGAATGTCAGAAATGAAGAAATAAAAAAGGCATTCAATAATATTTGGTCAGATATATTTCATTTGAAGAAAAAAGATTAGGAATTGACATATTGCAAAAGGGTGTTATTTGTTCATTTGTTTTATGTTTTGCAGCACAAAACAAAGAGGAAATGCATGTTATTTTTACCTTGAAATTCACCTGAAAAAAAAAATTCTTTGAATATAGCTTTTTTTTTGAAAATTATTTCCTTCTTCTAAATGCGACATCAATTTTTTATATTTGCCATGATACCCCACTTGATTTCATTCAAATTAATGTGGTAGTGACTTAAATCACCCCTCAACGGTGACTGGTATGGAATCTATTAGAATGGGTTCCCTGAAACGGGAGGAGGTTAAAATGACGATGGTTGGAACCCTGGCCCATTTTCACATTGCTCCCAGGTAAAATGAGAGCCACAGACAAAACCCAATGATGGCAATGAAAGAGAACTTGGCCAAGTGGGAAATTTTAAAGAAAGTTAAAAATTTTTCTAGTTGGCTGGGCATGGTGGCTCATGCCTGTAATCCTGACACTCTGGGAGGCCAAGCCATGAGAATCTCTTGAGCTTGGGAGTTCAAGATCAGCCTGAGCAAGAGGGAAACTCCATCTCTACTAAAAATAAAAAAATAAAAATTAGCCGGGTGTGGTGGTACATTACTGTAGTCCCAGCTACTCGGGAGGCTGAGGCAGGAGAATCCCTTGAGCCCAGCAGTCTGAGGTTGCTGTGAGCTAGGCTGACACCAGGTCATTCTAGTCTGGGTGACAGAGCATCTCAAAAAAAAAAAAAATCTTGTAGTAGTTTGTATTTCTTACACATTCTTTTCTCTTAAAAGATCAAATTATTTCAAAACTTGGATTAACTTCTCAATATATGCAATGTGCTTTATGTTACTTTTAAGCCTTTTAAGGCATCTCCTCTACCTCTACTCCTACATCTCACTTAATATGGGGGTAGTCAACACCTCTATCTGGATGGCCCACAGGTACTGGAAATTAAATGGTCCTCACACCAAACTAACCGAGCAGGTCTCCACAGACCTCCAAAGTACTCTGTATTTTCCATCTTGGTGAATGTACATTTACTCAAGGTGCAGATCTTAGAATCACGATTACTTCCAGGTCTTTCTCCTGCTTCCTTCCCTCACCTGCCCATATCCTGTCAGACATCAAGTCTGATCAATTGTCTTTTCCAAATATGCTTTAAATCCATGTCCACTTTTCTACGCCCATTGCTACTCTGTTAAATCTAAATATAATAACTCCCTACGCTGCTTCTTTTCCTCTAGCTGATCCCCATCTGCAAACAGTCCTCCACATTATGCCTTAATTATCTTTCTAAAAGAAATGCCTGAGCATGTCACTTCCCTGCTTAAAAACTTGTGTGGTTCTCTGTTGCTTTAGTCATAACCCCACAGAACAGCATTATCCAGGTCTTCACCACTTTCCCAGGTCATTTCTTCTCCGTCTTGCAATTTACACATAACAGGTGTCTGCCCAGACCACACAAGTCTGTAAGTAAAAACAGGTTCCATGACAGCAGGAACAAACAGTACTTCTGTGGCTTTATGTCTACTGAATCTGAAGGAACGGCAATCCTTTCAAGTTCCCCACAGCTAGTTCTTAGAGATCTCAAAAGGAAATTATTCTGCTCCCATTTCATTTAATAATCGTTTAAAAATCACATTTAATACCAGCTATAAAATATTATCTTGTGAGAAATTTTACCTTAAAAAATGAATAAAAAATGAATGTTTATGGGATTGGTTCTAAATTAGCAGTTCTATGGTTTTGCTTAGAATGATGTCTATCAATCTTATCAGATCTAATTCCCCTTTATAATGAATATTTTATAACATGCTTCTTTAATATCCTGAAATGAAACTGCTAGAAAATTAAACTTATCCTATATCCCTAAAGACAAATAAATGCATCCAATGCCCAGATTGTAATATAAATGAAAAATAAAAGAAATTAATTTATAAGAAAATAATGTGTTAAATATGTAATTTTTCAATAATGATTGCACTAGACAAATGTTTATATCATCTTATAATGAATAATTGCAGATACAAGAGGAAAGATTAGAAGCCATTTTAAGAGGTACTGGAAAATGAAAAAGGTATGTACAGGTGAGTCCCAGAAAAACAAAAACAAAAAACAGTGTTACTTTAAGTAATGACAGACCAGATTTATTTGTATATGAAAAGGGCAAAGACTCTTAATTTAAAGTAAGACTAACATAACCAAGACAAATTACCAACTATCACAGGGTAGAAAAGAAGAAAGGATTTATTGTTGTGTTACCAATTATTTTTTATTATATAGGACAGCAAATACAAAATATTTTTAAATGCTACATAATTTAATATTTAATTATTAATAATATACTATGTTAATAAAATTACACATCTTCATATGACAGTTATAATCGCATATCAGTATAGATGTGGTGTCTTGGTGACTCAGATACCACAGCTGATGCTGCCTTGGGTAACGTGATTTTCCAAAATTGTGAACAATTCTTGGCAAAGTTATAAACCAAATAAAGTACAATCTTCCTTTGATTTATATGATAGTTGCATCCCTCAAACATTCAGTATATATCAAAACACTGCAAAAACTGTTAGGTTTTTTTTGGTAGAAGTTAAATTCTATGCTCCCATAATTATAAACTGAATTTGTACGTATGTGTATTTCTTGGGAGACACTGAGTGACCTAGAACTCAAGGAAATTTTTTGTTATTTGAGACTATCCTATGCAATGCAGTTTAGCACCCTAGTCTCTACTCACAAAATTTTCATTCTGTTCCCTGCCTAGTAACTAGGACAACCATAAGACACCCCCACAAATATACAAAATCACCCCCTAACAGCCCCCACGAGGCACTGCTTCCATTCAGGACTACAGGCTTAGGACTCTTCTCTATCAAATTTGTACACCTGATCTAGGGGAATGAGACAGATTTTACTGGTGAAGGGTGGTATTACATAAATGTTATAATCATTCTTCTCCATGTAAGTGAATCTGAGACAAAGCTCTACTTTCAGTCAATGAAATAAGCCATTCAATCAACATGCTTTTTTTTTTTTTTGAAGACAGAGTCTTTCTCTGTTTCACTAGAGTGCCATGGCTCACAGCAACCTCAAACTCCCAGACTCCGGCAATCCTCCTACATCAGCCTCCTGTAGCTGGGACTACACGCATGCAACACCGTGCTCAGCTAATTTTTTTTCTACTTTTAGTAGAGATAGGGTCTCGCTCTTGCTCAGGAATCAGGCTGATCTCAAACTCCTGAACTCAAGAGATCCTCCTGCCTTGGCCTCCCAGAGTGCAAGGATGACAGGCATGAGCCATCACACCAAGCCATGATTTATTTTTTGAATTAAAAGTTGAAGCTTGTTTCCAAAAAGATAAGAAACAATTCCTTGGATGGTGATGCTGATAGCACCTAATATTTACTTCACCATTTATTTCGTGCCACTACTAAACTAGGAGCTTTAAATGCAAGTAAGCTACACAACAGCCCTCTGAATTTGTTTGTGGAGTCCTTGTGAAGATCAGAGATGATCCATGAGAAGTTAACTGGCACATGGTAAATGATTAAAAAACAAAAACTATTATTATTATTACATCCCAAACCACCCTGAAGCAGCAGCTCAAAAAAAAGCATGTCTTACTGCCATGTTGGTTGTTCAGTAGTTGTTTGTTTCTACCACAGATAATTCATTTCTTCAAATATGTATGGAAACAAGCCCATCAGAGCAAGAGACTCCCTTTAGGTCTGTACCTTGCGGCAGGTGGTAACACACTGGCTTCCTTGCATTATTTATAACCAGTTGTTATTAGGACTGTGCCAGTGCAGTAAATGTGGCTTTGTGTTCGGGCCCTGAGTTGTAACATTCATTTCTTTAAAGTTGATTGATTCTAGACAGTCACATTATTTGCCTATTATTCAGTAGGGCAAGAAATTTTCCAAGGGAGATTTATTTCTTTTTTTGTAGCATTTACATGTGTGCCTGTGAATTTGGGGAGAAAAAAAATGAAAGCACAATATACATGATTTTTAAAAATGACTAATTAGAATTACCCTGGATTTTTTCACCTTCTCACTTCTGTGCCCATTAGCACTAAAGACAGTTTTTATTTAAAACGCTTTTATTTTTCTCTCAATAGGATAGTAAAAATGTGCAACTCCCTGATAATACAGTTTGTTATTATGGCATACTTTTTAGATCTTTTAAAAGAAATAGTGAGATTAAACAAAACGTATCAATTGATATTATTATTTTTCTCAATAGTCAATGTATGAATTAAGAGATAAGAACATGAAACAAAACAATTTAGGAAAAAAATATCTCTTAAATCATCAAGTTCCAAACATTTCAGACCTCAATGGAATTGTCCAATTACTAAGAGTTTTGGTTTTTAGGGTAATATACTTTATTGATTCATTAAAAATGTAAATAGAGTAAGCTGCAGAATACAGCAAGTAGAACAAAAAAATTAAAAGTTGTTCATCTAAAAAGCTCTCAATCTAATAAAATCGCATAACTTTTTCTGTTCTTGCCCTAAATGATTATTTTGCTCTGTTCCTATGTCCACTAAACATTTTCAATTTAATTTTTCTGTGCTCAGATAAACATAAATTACTTCTGTGTGACAGATGACAAACGTACCAGCTGTTCTCCCTGCTACCCCCATTCATTTACAAATAATTCAATGAGAAAAAAATAATTTAAAAAATTAACTCCCTTCTCATAGACCATCTTTTCCTTTGCTCATCAAGGAGGAACCTGCCCCCCAAGGATGGCCCTTCCTTGCCAGCCCATTTCTTTTTTTTTTTTTTTTTTTGAGACAGAGTCTCACTCTGTTGCCTGGGCTGTAGAGTGCCATGGCATCAGCCTAGCTCACAGAAACCTCAAACTCCTGGGCTCAAGCAATCCTTCTGCCTCAGCCTCCTGAGTAGCTGGGACTACAGGCATGCGCCACCATGCCCGGCTAATTTTTTACATATATATTTTTAGTTGTCCAACTAATTTCTTTCTATTTATAATAGAGATGGGGGTCTCGCTCTTGCTCAGGCTGGTCTTGAACTCCTGACCTTGAGCTATCCACCCGCCTCGGC